>OFHU01003370.1:0-67587 GCA_900245905.1 Lacerta viridis | reverse complement strand
CACAAAACCTCCATCCTCTTACAGCTTGCCCCCACCCTCCCCCTTACAGCTTACCTAAAAAACACACACTCCACACATTGCAACCCCCTCCCCCTCCATTTACACCTTGCCCAGGTGCTTTTCCCCACTCCATTGTCCCAACAACAACCACTGCTGCTGTGGGAGGCTGCTGCTCCTTGGAAATTTCCTCGAATACACATTTCAAATGAGGATCAAACTAACAACAGACAAAGAATGGGGGGGTAATGAAACTATTCAATGACAGTGGGCTGTATTCAGATTTGCCTGTTGTGAAACTTTGCTAACATTTCCAGCCATTCCTTCATGTCTCCTGACTCATGGTCCCAGTGCTGGCCTGAGGAATGTTCGGATTCAGTAGCTCACTCACTTTTACACTGAGGATATGGTTCTTCCATCATCCTCCAAGTCTGAGGATCAGGCCTGGCCCAAGACATGAGGCGAACCACAAAATGGCACACACACCCCAACTGGGAAAGAAGGGATGAGTCAAGATCTACATCAGGAAGAAAAGCAGGGGAGGTGAATCAAATCAACCTTACCTGACAATCAAAGTGGGAATCAAAGGCCATCACAGGGGGTAAAGGGACCCACTCTGAATCACACCAGGTGGGTGCAGAGCCCAGGAGACCCCGGAGGGCAACCCATGACTTTTCCTCTCTGGGGGAAGGAAGAGATCAGCAGCACCTTCTGTGGCGATCACACAGGGTCCCCGGTCGTTTGACGGACTATTGATCCCTGTGCCACCACGGCGCTTCGCTGCCACCAACCAGGATCCCCTCCCTGGTAATAACTTTCACAGTCAGGGTGCAATTGTAAACAAAATAACAAGTGTTTATTTAAAAACTTCAACAACTTAAGATATTGGTTACAACCCTGCCTACGCTCACCACTAGACCTCACCACCAACCCTCACAATCAACAACCACCCACCAACCAACTCCCTCGATCAACTGCTCTTCATCAACTCTCTAACTCTAACTGACTCCTCAGCTGCCCCTAGCTCCTCCCCCTCTCTGTTTATTGGACAGCCTAGGGTCAGCCACTTAACCCCTTACTTACTCCTTCTCCTATATGTATACCCTAGGAAGGGCAAACGCCACATACCTCCCCCCTTAAATAAGTTTGATTCAGGAGGGATAACTGCACAGAGTTATACTCCTGATCAAACTGCGTGACACCTTAATTCAAACAAACATTTTTCTAAGTTTACTAACCTTAACTCCTCATCTTATACTGCCTTAATAATTTTTTTTTCACATTATATACAATAGTTCATGCAATATTAGACCTTTAGTTAACTGCAAGAAAATTTGTAACTGTCCATTTTAATCTTTGCCTTCGGGTCTTCGTGATAAGGCATCTGCAACGATGTCCAGGATCCTTTCACGCTCTTTATTGTCCTTAACCGCCACAAGAAGTGTCTTTCTCTGGGCACCAGTCTTTTCTCTGCCACACGTGATGGGATGCGAGTTGTCTTCCTCTGCCATATGACACAGTCCCACTCCGATCCCTGCAGTCGATGCGTCTGTACCGATTGTGGATTCCAAGCTGTGTAGAGTCTTTGTTTCTCAGGGTCAAAAGCTCTCTTGGATCACCCTCTCTCTCCTTCAGGATCTCTGTTAAGTGTTGAAGCGTGATGTCTTGCACAAACATCTCCATGTCATCAAAAGCTGCATAAGAACTGGTTGTCTGGCTTTTGAATTCATTGGGAACTGCTTTCAGAAGTTTGTGGATAGCTGTTTTTTTAGTCAACTTGCTGAAGCTTTTTGGACACACGGGTTCACTTAATGAAAGTATATTAAAAAGCTCCAATTGTTTATTGCTCTTAGCAATCTCCCTTGCTGTCAGTCCATCTTTGGTCTGTATTGAATTATCAGTTCCCACTTCAAGCAATTTGAAGACTACTTTTTTATGTCTTTGACGTGGTGGCCATGTTAATGCTGTGTGACCACGTCCATCTTGGGCATTTATTTGTGTTGCATGAGCAGCAGGGTACCCAACTTCCCACCACACAATCTCTAGTGTAGGAAACACTTCCACTTTCATAGAAAGTTGATGGGACACCCTGGCAACTATAACTTTCAGTATGTTTTTCTTTCTATATTTCCAACTGATGAATGTTTTATCATAACTTTGAATAGTTGTTCTAACTGATCTCACAGATAGGTCACTTTTTAAAACAACTCTGACTCCTCTTGAAGGGACATAACCCATAAGCTCTGGGTTGTATTTTCCAACAATCGTCACTATGGTAATATGTGACCAGTCATAAGCTTTCCAGGCCTGCCCCCCAATGTCAAATATAAAGACCTTGCATTCTAAATATGGGGCTTTCTGTTCCTCATCCCACAGGATCCCGGAAATAAAACTGTTTACTATATCCATGTTTACTTTATATGGGCGCTGACGTCCTGCCATGTCACTGCATGGAGCCCCTCGGAAAGGAACTTTTGCAATTGAACAAATACGGGCCTTAATTGAGCCTAGACAGGTATAATCATAGCCGTACCATGGAACACCCATCACAATCTTCTTTGGATTAATGCCCATGTGAATGTATTTTTCATATTCCATTATGATGTGGTTATATGGAGCATTGGTTCTGGCTTTGCATTGCGACCACACCTGACTCTGTTCATCGTACGGCATAACAAATATGAAATCACAAGACTTTGCAATCCCGGTGTCAGTGTGATGGACTACCCCTTTTTCTAGTCCTGGAGTATTACTGAAAATCGTTTTAAATTTTTGTAGGGTGTTTCTTATTTCTTCCTGCTGTGAATGGGTTAGGGTAGGGGCTAGCTTAACTTCTTTAACAGCCTGCCAGACACTGATTTGACAGTCCAAGGTCAACCCAGTTCACTTTTCTTGGTCAAGTGCATCTACATTAAGGCTTTGAATTCGTCTGACCCAAGATTTTACAGTTCAAATAAATGGGTACCCAAGTCCTGCTAGTATGTCTCATTGAGACCAACATGAAGAGAATAAAGCTTAACACCTTCCAGAAACTGATGCAAGAACACATGCCGATACCTTGAATATATATAATTTAGTTTCAAAATTAAGATGTAAAGATTTAATAAGTTTTTGTTTTTTTCACTAGGACATTATGGCAAAAAAATCCTAGAGGGTTAAAAAAAATCAAAAATCAAATAATTTAAGTTGTAACTTCTTTGGAGGATTTTCCACTTCCTGTTTGTGGTTCTTACAATTTTCATGCAAAGAGATAAAATTTCTTAAGACCACCTTAAGAAACGACACTTTCAATGGAAATGGAATGTGCATCCAGAACTGCAGGTGGGGGGGGGGAGGAGAAGAGTAAGAAACTCGCTCTAGGAGTCCTTGAGTTTTGTTGTCATACATTTGTGTCTTGTAATAAAGGTTCCTTGGCCTCTCCAGGGGCCTGTGGACTGTGCGGGTGACCGTGGCCACCGCAGTGCTTTTTCCACACAGGTAAAGGACACAGTTTTGCCTTGCTTTGTCCTGACCTCTCCCCGCCTCAGGCAAATGTCACTGGCTGGCAATACATTCTAATTTGCTTCCCCATGCCTGGCCAATAGAAATTTTGTGCCACTCTTCGTTTGGTCCGAGTTATCCCCATATGTGCCCCAAAAATACTATTATGGGCTTGATTTATGATTGTTTCTCTGTACATGTGAGGAACCACTAGTTGTCTGCGGTTTCCTCCTCCCCCTTTATAAGGTGTGCTAAGGGCTTCACGATATAACAGCCCCTCCTCTAGGCAGAACCTCTCTGGGCAATCAGGGGTTAATGGAACAGTAGATTTTGCTGCCTCAAAACAGCTGTTTAGTCCCATGTCATTCTTTTGTTCCTGAGAGAAACTAGTCTTTTGAGTATTTTTAAAAGGTATTAGGAAGCCTGGCTCACTCAAAGTTTCAACTTGAGGACTTTGAGTCCTGCCCTCATTGGCAACTGTTTCACTTTCCTCAGTATCAGTTGACAGTTGGCCCCCCTTGGAGCGGGTAATAACAAACGCACTCTGCACTGCTGTTGTATCAAGTGCGGCACCAAACCCGCAATATCAGATGAAGCGCGCTATATCTACACACCAAACACCCACGCGTCTTGCGTAGTAGCATACTTTAACACAAACCCAGAGACTATAGAAGAACAGATCCAGATGCTGAGGAAGTCGACCTAGGGAAAGCACATCTCCATCTAAGGCGGATAATGTGGCCCATAATGAGTCGACTTCTCACTCTCGCACTAGTGCAAGTGCCAATTGGCTACTCTGCATTTATTATTAGTACTACTGAGATTGGCTTCACCTGACTCGCATATGCTGTCAGTCCTAACTGGCTACTTCTGCGAGAGCCGATTTCCTTTTAAAATTGCGTAATACGTTTTTCCGCAGGAAGATTATACTCTCAAAAGTGTTCACGGGATTGTAGTATTATAGCTATGAGGTAAAACAAGTAAATTGATGGCACTCAGAAGAGACTCTTCGTGTGAACCTAAATTATATACCGACTATGACATACTTAGATATGCCATTCTTTGCTCTATCGAATTATATGTGCCATAATATTATTCTAACATCCTAGAACTATATTCTGAGAGAGTACATAGGCTGCATAAATCAGGTTTTCTTCTCTGCTAGTAAATCTAGACGTATACAGTTGCATTAACCTAGCACGTGCGTTCGGCGAATTGCTCCATCCCCGTACTCTCACCTAGGGGCCTTACCAGACGCATAAGAGCTTCCGTCGGCAAGCGCAGGTCAATGTAGTCCTCATAGCAACCAGTTCATACCCAAACTAACATGAGATGGATAAATATATATAGTTCACCGTCTGGAGCAGGTCGTCGAAGTGTTTATGTGCCCCCAGATATTTAACTTATTGTTATAATCCGAGAATGGTGACAAGATTAAATAACAACTCATATCAGTCATTTCTGTGTGCCATGACTATGTTAGATGGCAACTCTGATGTCCAAGCACTTAATGATATCTCCTTCGGACTGCCTAGAGTAGATAGAATATAATTCTAGATTTATTATTCTTTTACCCCAGGCTACGAAGGTAGGTAGGAGTGCTATAAGTTGTTGGTTGCGCGACTCGACCGTCAAACACCCTGAGCTCAGTTCTCGAGACACTGCTAGTTATGTTCAACCGACATGTGTATCTATGTGTGAGTATACGACATACGGGAGAAGAGGCTCCTTTAGCGATTTGAAGTTGGGTTCTGAGGGACTTTGCTCCATGGTACCACAACTAATCTCACCGGACCTACAAAGCACTTGGAACGATCAAATCCATGAGTTCGTATAACTTTTCCATTAATTGGTCAGCTTGGATGACACTAACCTCTCTTGCCAATCTACGCTGTGTAAGGCTTCTTTTAGGAGAATAGATCTTACTCCTCTATTCATAGAGTAAATTCTTCATCTACACCCAAGTTTCTGGTGGGCATTCTTAGAAATATATGACTCTGTGGCTGGACACAGTCAACGCACATATAAAGCCTCTCTGATTTTTCTAAGTGACCACTAGTATAATTTGCAATAAACACCTCCGATGCTCTCATAAGCACAGGTTATCTTTGTTTTGAGCCTAAAGCTATGCGTGGAGTGTTTGTCTCGCCAACCCTGACAATTGTTTAAAATATAACAGATAATCGTCTCGTATAACATCGAAACTTATCTGCGTTCACAGCATTCGCTGGCGATTTTTTTCTTAGTTGTGCTGGCTACATATTTCACATTCTACCACCGATCATTCGTAGTAAATTAATCGAGGCTTTAGAGAGGTCAAGTTCTGTGGGACTGTTCTCTGTCATTTGGCGTATTTTCCTGAGCCTCACCAAATATCTCACATCATTCTAGGAACACATTGTTTGTAAAGTACACCATATTTTCTCCTACACATACACAGATGCCCTGTGTCACCCCTATAGCCTGTGAGAGAATGTAGTGTCTCACAGGCTCTCTCTCCTCAAATTTCGCTTTATCATATAAAAGCCTCTGTACCCAACTCTCTTTGACAAACACACTTACGAACATAACACACAAAGAGAAAAACAGAGGCTTATAAAATACAGTAACAAATTATCACCATTGCTAATGAGAATATGACTACTGCGTGTGTTTACTAAAAATTAGAGCTTAGTACTATTTTGGATTTTTCTCTCTTGCGAGTTCGACTGAGCTCGAATATAATTCTAGATATTATCAGATACTGTGGTGCTCAACAAATATTTGCTTCCTAGTCTCTCCACTGACAATGTGGAGAACTGTCCTCCCTACAGCGCTCCCAAGCCTATTACTTTGCTTATACACACATGCTTTTTGACTAGCTTCCTTGAACTTATGCTGAGTCATATCTTTTTGGCTCTCTCACTAAAAATCAACTAAGCTATCATTTTATTCGTCGTCTTCTGAGAACTTTCTCTCTCCAGACTTCTCAGATGTGTCGTCTTATGATACCTCGCTCTACCCATCTGTATCCCTCTTCAGAGCCTAAACTATGACTGTTTCCTTTTCGTTATAACTTACTAGATTGCAAAATTGTTGTACCTAGGCCTGAATATCCGACTGATGTCCTTAGATTCCTAGGCTGGAAAACTAGCGTCGGTCTTCTGCTTCACGCCACTATCATCACGTGGGAAAAAAGTTGAAAATGTTGTGTACAATCCCGTGCCATAAGGACTTCTTGTGCTTCACTATCCCGTGCTAAGAGAGGTTATTATGCCATTAAAATACTTCTGCGACAACTCTCTCATGTCTGACAAGTCAGACGTATTATATGTAGCTCGTTGCAGGGTCAAACCAATGCCAACCCTAGTGATGGACATTATGAATCATTGTTAACTTTTATTTTTAGTTGTTTGTCAAAGAAAGTAGAGCAACAAAATAGCTTGGGTATGATGATTGGTAAAGTGTTAATTGACAAGTTAAATATCTAAAAATAACAAGCATAGAAAGAAATTCTCCTCCTCATAGCAAAACATGCTATACACCCCTTGGTTCTTTAGAGCTCTTTTGCCCTAAACATCCAGATCTCAAAGGAGGTCAAATACAAAAGTCTCTGCATGGGTTTCTCTCTTACCCGTCCTGAAGGTCATATCTACTAGTTAGACCCATAGTTCACACAGTCACCAAAGGCTAAGTCAAGGATCAAAAACTCTCTAGAGAATCAGCCAAACTAGGAGTTCTTTTGCAGAGTGAGACGCCTCTCCCTTCGGATTTCATGACTCAAACTGTTTCTGCATTCTATCGTTCAAGCTCCTCGCACTCTTGCGTCCTTCCACAGAGGGAGCAGAGTAACAGATGCCCTACATAGTAGAACAACCCCCACCACAGGGGCTGGTTATCACGTCCATGTACTAATGCAAAGCCAATGTGAATCAGACCACTGACACCTCACTGCTCCCTTATGATGGTCTAGTATATGTATTATATACCTCCACCTGCTTCAATGTGACCACTCAAGTTTAGCCTTAATTCTGCCATGATATGAGCAATGGAATTCAGACGAATACTGCCTTTGATCCTGAAATATATATACCCATGACAGTGATAGCCTTATCCTCCATTAATTTGTCTAAACCCCTTCTAAAGCTGTGCAAGTTGATGGTCATCGTTACAGTACTGCGGCTATTTAACTGCAGTGTGAAACTGCTAGTACATTTGCAAACTAAGCAGGGTCATGCATGGTTTCAAACTGGATGGGCAACTGCGTGTTGAGATTCCTGCATTGTAGGCGGTTACAATTCTATGGTTCTATACCTCCTTTGGTCTGTCTTGAATTGTCCAACCTTCAGCTTTAGTGCATGGCCACGGGTTCTAGCATTACAATATGATTTAATCAGATACAACCCATGCATTTGGATGGGTGTACTCAGATTTAACCATTGTATATCACCCTTAATGTGTGGCTCGGAACAGAGGCATTATGACAATCAGCATTGCACATCTTTAGAACATACACTTTCCAATACTATGGATGAAAGCAAAAAAGAGAGATTTATGAGTCACATAGCATATATTTTAAGGAGTCTTCTAAATTAAGAAAAGGATTCTGCCAATAAATAAACAAAAAAGCAACAAATGAAAAGGTTACTTACCAAGGTTCTGAGCCAAAGCCATACCATGCAAGCTGCAGTATTTGAAATCCCAGGCCCAACAGGATGGTGTTCTTGTTTCCAATTGACCTCATAAGTAAACTCAAAACTATTGTCTGAGGGGAGAAAAATGCCATTATTTCAGTTAATGCAGTATATGGTTATTGGAAACACCCAGGACACCTCAGAGATTTAAAAAAGCATTAGCTACAGAAAATCCTGGGCTAGTTCTCAGTGACCCATGCATCTGATTTCTACAAAGCTAGAGACTGGGAACACGATTGGGGGTGGGGTGGCGAGGGGAGAATCAAAGTAACAACTATTGTTTGCTTTCATCACACACATTTAGTAAAGCTGCACTGGAATGTAGAAGTTGAACTTTATGTACAATTTGGTTTGAGGCAAATCTGAACTCTTTGGTAGTGCGCTAGATCAATGGTTGCCACTCGGGACTGTGCGCTTCTTTGTCTTTTTCAATCTTATTGTTCCTGCTGAGAGTGGGCTAAGCTTCACAGTCATTTAATTAGGGTTTAATGGGGCACATCTCATGGCTTAAGGCACTAACATAGTTATCCCTGTTATGACCCTTACTTAGTTACTATTGCTATCTAGTCAGACATGCGACACACAAGACTGCCTTGTTTCATATCTGAGGAGGATTCAAGGTTTTGCCTGACATGAGCACACTTATGTAAATGCACTTCTAGAACAGGTTGCAAGGCCCTTTATATTTTACAGCTCTCTTGGGGGCGGGAGCCACTGGAATCCAAAACCTAGGGCCATATCCAATGCTCCTATTTTGCTAGCACAGCAGACTTGCACTAGCAGAACAGAACTTTCCCTTCTCTCCTCTGTAGTTCTTTGCATGCCCTCAAAATAATCTCGTGGTCGTTATAATAGTCCCATGTCATCTCATCAAGAGATATAAATTCCAAAATCATCGAGAGTTCATGGTGAGCACGAATTATAAACTCTCTCGATGTAGAGATGATTGTTGGGGGCTCGAGAGCAAGCTCAGTGGGCGAGAGGACAAAACTAGTCAGTACTTAGAATGTCTCACCCACTTTCGCTATCCTGACTTACGAGAAATTACTATCCTCATTTAATAAAATACTGGACATATACGTGAGCTAGCGCAAGGCATACCATGGTGGTCAAGACGGTCAGTTGCAAACATTCTTGAATTAATGTTGCCTCTCTGAATGCTGTATCAGTTTTGGAGGAGGACAGGAGTCGATGTAGTGCATAACCATCAGAGATGAGCCTATCAAGGGCTTGCCGACCTACATGAGGAATGATCGGGGCTCCAAGCAGTCCTCGCACAGCATAACACATTGCTTGAGAAGTGATGAGCGTCACATATGCTCAGTGCGGATCCGGCCATGCGGGGGACTGCCACAGCCAATAAGCATGGTTAGGGGAACTTGTCGAGTGTTGAAAGACACAATCACTCATACGCTGCCCATGGCTCAAAATCCATAAGCGAATAGCAGGCCGAGTACGAGTCGAGTGAGAGGGATGATATCTATTCTCATCTACTCTATCACTAATGTAGCTATGAGTGGACCAGGTTGCCGCTAATCACCATTGGTAGACAGGTAGGTAATCACCACACTGCTCCCCTGGATCTTGATCTTGACATCTTTCACTTAGTATACAGAAAGAAACCGTGTGTCTCTGGTAAACACTTTTACACTAATATGGTTAACACTTAGAAACTGTACCCGTGCCTTGATTAATCTCAGATCAGATAGTGTTCTTTCAGCCAGCAAATGTTGCAACTCTCGACTTGGATTAAAGCAATGCAAATGTAGTAAATGCACAACATAACACACATAAATATCGAGACACGTATGACTTATGACAGCGGCGTCCTCCCAGGCAATAGCTTAAGAACAAAGATCGTCAAAAGGCACAAAAATATGGAAATCTTATTACAACCAGATATGTTTGTATTCCGGCTTCATACAACCGCTACTGGACCTGGGCAGGTCATAATCTATCCACTGAGTCAGTCATATATATATTCCAATCAACTCAACAAATAGATTAGCACAAGATAAATTGCATCTACTAGTTGAGGTACAAATTAGAAAGATAGTACTGAGAAATACTGTCCGCCTCAGGGAGGTAATGAGTAGAAATAAGCACTAGTTATGGGTTACCAGTATATAGCCAATCAACCATTTGTAATCGGGCTCGATGACCAAACTTATTCTTCACGATGCTGAAAAGTGCTATGTATGTGACCAAAGATGGAAGTGGAAGACGGCGAAATTGACGTTAGTCAACAAATGTAATAATGAAATGAGATTACTAGAAGAGCAGACATGCGTGAACATTCGACTAAAAGGCAATACGAGTTATGTGAGTGTTGTGCAGACATAGGAACGCTAGCTTCGGTGTAAACACAGTGATGGTATTACACAATCCTCAGACTGAATTATGAGCCGAATAGGCTGGCTACACGCGTCCTATACCATGGGTTCACATAACACTTAGAGAGCATCTCAGGTTACTAAAGACTCTAGCAAGCTGCTCATCTGCTCTATAACCCTGGTTCGGATCTAGTTGCGCTATGGACTATGTGGCGCTGCTAGGTAATAGATAGGCAGCAAACTGTGCGAGAGGCTGGTAATCTCACACTGTCCAATTTGAGTCTCGAAATATTTGAGCTGCTTCAAGAGAGCAAATTAATCGTAAGCTAATTAATGCAAAAGCATATTGTCCAGCAGAACTATGAATTATCATATATTATAAGTAGTTCCTTGCCCTTCACGGCGCAGGAGTGTGATTATATTTAGTGGAAAGACGAGAACATGGAGATGTCAGGGCGAGGCTTTTTACTAGCATGACACACATCGACACTCCTTAGATTCTACATCGCCCTCTGTGTAATTACCGAACATGGATATAAGTAGTAAATATGGGTGAATGTTAATTAATAAATATACTAAAGACAAAGGAAAATCAAACCTGTATATAATCAGTACAACAACGTGACGAGTTAGTGAGAGACAGGTCCCATGATCTGAAGACATGTAGAAAGTTGCCAACGTAGCCGATCTGCATTTAATCCTAGTTGCATCATGGAGGAGAGTGATGCATGTTCCTTCAACTTGAAGAGTCTTTGATATATGAGAAATAATATAAAGCATGCATCGTTACGTGGATAAATACGCAACTTGTGATATTGAAACAACTAAATGCATTTTCTATTCTGCTATTTCATACTCTACAGATCCTGTGGTGCGCGCATAGGTTTAGGTTGTTGATTATAGATGTGCAGATTAACCCTGGTTCCAATCCGGGGATACATAGCCTAAGTACTGTTCATACAGACCTAGTCTACTTCCTACACAGGATTATCTACCAAAGTAACCCACAATTACACCAGATGGTTCACATTTCTCATTGAGAATTAGGGGGAGTCGCTATGTAATTCCCTCACCTCCAATGTACATCAAAAGTCATAAAATTCGCTTCACCACAACCTATGATTTCATTAAGAGGATAATAAATGGCCTCTTGAGATATAAAGACAATGATCGTTGGAGGTTGGTGGCGCGTAATAGAAAAAATCGGATAGTAATAAATGATTATGTTACAAATGTTTCTTAAATAAAGCCTAATTAAACTTCTTGTAAATCCTAATATTAGGTTGTACCCATTTATAGGAAGCCGAATTATCTGGCCCTTTGCTTTGTAGGGACTACACACACACACACACACAACTGAACTGATATTTCGTACTATAACCTTAACATGTATTTGTCCCCAGTAGTACATTACTTCTGGGGTCTGGTATTGCCATTTTGTGGAAGAGTCTGCGCCTTTTGAGATTTCTATATCCTTTCTGATGTACAGTACAGAGCAACACTAGCCACAGCAGACCTTCCCTTTTATCCTATAAAGTTTGTATCCATAGGTAACCATATCACACTGGTTTTCTCCATTCTACCAGATTTCTGGGAGGAATTCAGTGTTTCACTAAGGCAATCATTCCATCAGGGCAAGCATCTCAGCTTGCCACCCAGAAGAATCACTTCTCTTCTGTTCCCCTCAGTCAATTTCATGGGTGTGTAGGAACAAGAGAGAGGGAGAGAATAACCCGGTAGCAGCCTTTCCTAAAATGCCAAAATGAACAAAATGAAATGATACAAAGCAGGACTGCACTGAATTTAAAATGAAATGGTACAAAGCATGCATACTGCACTGAATGTTTATGTGGAATTAGGTGCTAGTGTGGAATTGGTGGTCCCCCAGCCCACCCTTCACTCGGATCCTTGGCTGATTTTCACACATTGTTGACTGCAGCATAACTGGTGACTTCTTTGTCGATCAGCATCATTATTTTTAAACCAAAACCCCTCTTTCAGTCTAATGATGTCATGATGAAAGCCGGTGATGGTAACACTAAAAGCTCGGTGATCACATTGTAACATTCTCAATACTCACATTGAATTAGCAACATTTTTGGTGGTGTCTGCAGCCCTGAGCTGGTACTTTTAACCCTAGCCAATAATATAAATTTCTACAAAAGAACCCTCCACTCGCTTTTAGCTTACAAAAGATTTTACATAAGATATCCAATGTTCATGTTAAGAATGCCAAATACCGGTAACATTTAACAGATGTATTACAGCCATGCTACTAAATATTAGAAAAAAACAGTTCTAAAGTATTTCCTAAGAACTAGAGCAAGTATAGCAGCACATAAATTGAGCTAGTATGCTGCCATCCTACTTAAAAATTACAACAACAAACTGCAGTGAAATTTTTCACAGGAGGTTAAGGGACTCTCGTCTGAGAGCTTGTCTCATGGTGATAAAATTAGAGGTAGAGAATTAAAGTGATTACACTCTAAAAATGACTTACTAGAAGTGACAGTGTTTTTTTAACCTAAATATTTTTAAGCACCAAATTTGTCACTCCTGTAAGTTATATGTTACTAACTGTAAAGTTACTTTATTGCACTAGTAAAATAAATGAAGTACTTTTAGCCAATGTTTTCAGATAAATCAGGAACACTGTATTCAATTCACATTTTATTTGTGTATATGTGCATTCTTTTATTTTCAACAGAGCTGAAACAGACTGCTAGATTATTAACAGAGCCACTTGCACTTGTAGTAATAGCTGTAGCTAGGACCACAACCAGGCTGTCTCCGTACACACGACCAAGGTAGGCACCAATGGCAGGACTGGTAACTAAACTCGCAGCAAAAGTTGCCGAAACCTATGAATGATAACAGGGATAATATTTTCAGTGAGTAACCATACCCTCTCTTTCTAATGCCAAGGAGACAAAGAAATGTGAAAGCTGTTAAAAGTATAGTAAAGTGCTTTAAGGTCAAATTGGATGTGATATTAATATTGTGATTGGTCCATGAGTGTTGGTTTGTTTTTGTTTAAACTACACTGAATCCAGATTTTTTAATTCACTTGTCTCCTTCTTGCACCACATTTACCATTTTTATATTTTACTGCCATCATATTTTCAAAACGAAACTCATAGGAACATTGGGAAATTGCCTTATTGGTTCATCCAGCTCAATATTATATGATTTTCCTATAGCAACTGTTGAATGTTAGGTAATGGAAGAATGACTTAAAGTTATGAGTAAGAGTAGCAATAGATAGTTCTTTCGCAATACAGATGAAGTAAAGATTCTTCTGATAAATAGGAACAGGAAGCCAGCACTGTAGGATGCTAACCAAGAAGAACCCAATTAGGTGATGTACTTCCTGTAATGTGTTACAACTCACATTAAAAGAATTCTAATTACTAACGACTGTTGTGTTTAAAACATTCAGATAAACTACACACATACCAAGCCATACGCCATGCTCCTTTCATGTTCTTGGGTTATATCTGCTACATAAGCAAATACCACTGAAAAGGTCACTGCAAAGACTCCAGAGACAGATATAACAGCAAAGTACCACCTAGGATATGCCTTTTCTTTTATGAATATGAAAATGTCTTATTACTGAATAGTTGGTCCATCTAGCTCAGTAATGTTCCAGTACACTGACTGGCAGAGGTCCTCCCAGGATTTCAGCAAGGCAAGTAAGCCAAATACCATTATTGTTAAATGTTGTTGTTATTATTATTATTATTATTAAAAAACAACAGAAACAACACTGGATTTCCTAGGATTCAAAGAAGTGCTCATTGTATGGTCCTGCCCTTTTCTTCAGGGCTTACAGCTACCTCAGATAGAAATTCAACAAAATTTCCTCATTGCCCATCAATGGTAAAGAAATCACTACTCTCTGTTACAACCTGTAATTACACTTTGATGGGGGCAGAAGTGAGGAGGAGTGGTGGGCAGGCTGCTGAAGAAGCCAGGGATCTCCCACACCTGCTGTGACCAGCTCCCTTCCCTCTGGTCTCCCAGAACACAGAGAGGAATGAAGGGGGTAGGACCTTCAGTTTTTGCCACATTGGTGCAAGGCCTACTGGGAAGAAATGGTAAGTTGCACTTAAGGCAAGAGTGACATTGGGTGTGGTGTTTTTTGCTGACCTGCTCCTGACTGGTAAGTTTCAAAGGGTCTAAAACTCATATGGCATTCTTGGAAACATTGTGGCTGCTGGTCCAACACATTGAAAAGATCTGATAAGTGTGTTTTTTGAAACTGCCAAAGTCACATTACCACGCCAAAATCAAGAAAATGAACTTTCAAAGTGGGGTCTGCAATTCATGGGGAGATGGCAGCCTGTTTCACATGGAGGCAGTGGCTGCTGGGTGTATCCAATGCTGTGCCATGGGGTTCTAAAAGAGAATGGGATTTGCACCTGAAATGTCCTCTCCCCCATCCAAAGTCACATTACGCACGCCCATCAAGTCTGCACATGGCAAGTGGTTTGCAAAATGGGGAGAAGCAGCCTGTTTCACACCTCAGGCAGAGCTAATGCAGCATTGAGGTAGAATGCTGTTCCAGTGGGGTTCTACTGGCAGAAGCTTTCATGTCCTCTCCATCCATACCACCACCCACACTTCCCAAAGTCTGCACACGAAGGCTGCTTGTTTTGAAGGTGTAATTGCATACCTGTAGAGCTGCAGATTGAGGCAGAAATGTTCCAATGCTAAGCTTCTCCTTGAACTTGTTACTTGTTTAATTATATAGTTGATCTCAACCAATCATATTATATAGATTACCAGATTTGGCTAGCTTAGAGGAATGTAAATAAACAGGTAATATATTAGAATTACCAAGAGGAGGAAAGTTTGAAAGCTGCCAAAAGTGTTTACCAAAAAACAAAAAGCTTAAAAACCATTTTAGTTTCACTCTGTAAATAAACAGGTAGATGCCTTGGACTAAGACGACTCCCATCCAGGATGGCCAAGGCCAGATGATGGGAGCTTGCTGTTAAAAACATCTATAGGGCACAAGGTTTGGAAGAACTGCTCTAGTGGTACCATCCAGATTTGGATGTCAAATCCCAAATCCAGGAAAAACCACAGGCACTTCTCTATGGGGTTTGTTAAAACTTTAGTTTTATCCTATCAGTAGAGCAGGGCACAAGGTTTGGAAGAACTGCCAGTGGAGTTTTTATGTCAAACTCAAATTCAAAAACCACAGCACTTCTCTAGGGTTTTAATTTAACTTTAGTTTTACCTATCAGTAGAGCAGGTTCCTGAATTTATTGTCCAGTCACAGTGAGAGAATATCAGTCATTTTTAAAACCAATCATCTGAAGTTCATATCATTCCTGATAGCTAATGGGGTTCTGATAAGCAACTTTTTAAAAAAATCCTGGTTGCTAATAGTTCATGGACAACAAAACAGATAATTTTAATCCATAGTAAATATAACAGCTTACTTAGTAAGTTTACACACAGTTACTTTTACTACTGGCATTAAGACATACACATTTGTGCTGCAGCTCAAATCATGCAGTGGAGCAGGGAGCTTATTTATATGGGCATGTGTGGAAGAACAAGGTTCTGCTTAACAATTTAATGCCCCTATCATCCCTTGCCCTATGCATAGAAAGTTAAATTTATAGCAACCACAATCAAGTATGCAAGTAGCCACCGAAGCTAATTTTAATATCCTCCCAAGAAAGCCGCATATAATAAATACTAGTCATACCGACAAGTTCTTCTTTCCATCTTTCCCTCCCCCACAACTTGTACCTTCAATGCAGCTGGAACTTCTATAGATCAGAGGACACTGTCAGTATAGGCTGACCAATCTCTGAGGGTTTTTTCTCCTTCTCTTCAAGATACTCTGTGTTAACAGCTAGAGGGGGTTCAATCAGCACTGCTTTGATCTCGGCTGGAACTATAATTATTTAACATTGTTACAAGGATTTCTATAATCCATCCTACCATTAAATCCCTTTTACACCCTCATCTTCTGAAGCCTAATCTGCATCTGTACACTCAGTTTGTCTCTTCAGCTGGTTTCATCAGGCTCCAGCATTCTCCAACACCCAGACTGATGGCTCCCTTTTTTTAATGAAATCATTTTCTTTCAAATTGAAAACTGCAAAAAGGTCTTGTGCATTTGCTACCTTTTGATGAGATAGCAATATAACACTAGTACATTCGGCAGTTTGCTCCAAACCACCTTCCATTTAATATAATAAAATTCATTTTGGCATTTGTGTTCTTATTAAGCAGAATATTCCGTATGTTAACATGCCATGATTGAACTCTTATGCCCTCCATGCATATATTTACACTAACGTATACTGCAACACCATATGGAAAGCTGTGCTGTGCTGCATAGAAATGCAGACAACTAACTAAAAATGACCACCACTTCTTAGCACATACACACAAACTCAATTAAAGAATTTCAAAATGTGAGAAATACAAACAGATATTGAGGGCTGAACAAAAGTATTGAAAACCCTTGTTGCAATCCTTAATCTATCACAAACATTTTTAAAGGCAGACAAGTAGGGTTAGTAACGTAACAGAGTCACTGTAATATGCCAAAATTATGAATGAGCTGGTGAAAGAGGCACCACAATTAACTACAGGAGATTCTTAAGTATATCCTAAACGGCAAGGAAGGCTGACTACTTCATGTATCTGCACATTAAAAAGGCAATGATCCACATTGGTACGTAGAGAATACAAGCCTGCATAATGAGCTTCAATCTCAGTTTATTGTAACATTGAAGAAAATCAAGAGCATAATAAGAGTGACATCACTTCTATATATACTTGTATTTGTATAATTTAATGCTGACTTGTCTGCTATCATTACTCCGTTTTTAACATTGTACCTTTATTGTTTCCTGCCCTAAGCTCTCTTAAGGGACAATTATAATAAATAAATAGTGAATAAATAAAGAAAAACTGCTGAATCAAAAGCAGTTATTATGGTGTGTGTTTTTTGTTTTTAATATTGTAAACTGCCCTGTGATCTTCAGATGGACGGTACAGAAAATTAATTAATTAATTAATTAATTGGTATCTTTAGGATTATTTATGCATATAGTATTATATTTTTGAAAACAAAAACACCAAACTTAAGAGGTTTTGATTGGCACAACAAATATTTCAGATTCCTAGCTGCAAGGTACAAATTGTTTTTAATCTATTGTTGTTGTTATTGTTGTTGTTATTCCATCACAATAAAAAATTGGTCAAACATATTAAGATATTACACTTAAGTTGGTGGTTCATTCAGTATCATATGCTTTAGTGACAGTAATGCTTATAAGGCAAAATTCTAACCACCAATGAACAAAATAAAAGTCGTATTTCACAGCTATGATGTCATCAAAGGGCTGTATTTCATGGCTATAACGCCTCTGAAAATATATACAGTATATAAAATAATATCCGTAAGAAGCTGCTTTTCCAAGTCTGCCTGAGGTCCAGCAAGGTGGACCTCCTTAAATTCCATTTACTGTACATTATAATTTGAATATCAAGGAAGCCTAAATAGCCTGAGGGTGGAAAAAGCATTTTGCACCTCATATGCTGTAGCATATTTGCTATATTATATGCATTATACTATAAATGAATTGCTCATGTTATCTCCATTACTTTTCCCCAATATATCGGTATTGCCTTCCATTCACATATTCATACCTGCATATTTTATTTGACCTGTATATATTTAGAGATGGAACTTATACAATAGACAAACTGTTAGTGCTAGAAGCCCCAAACCCTGAAATGATGTTTGCTGTTTCATTCAGTCTTAATGCAGCATCACAAGAATATCAGCCTTGAGCTATATCTGTCTTGCTAAAAAAAAAAAAAATCACTTCACTTTTCCAGAAAGGAAAACTGATAGGATTATTTTCATGATAAATTAATTTTGCCATGTAATTGCAATTATGACTTCTAATTAATGAATGGTTTCAGCTTTACTAACTAGGTCAGCATTTTTCTTTATAATATATATCAGCTCTCTCTTTAGATAAGTGATATGATACATCTAGACTCTGGAGAAATAATAGCAAAGCCTTTCTTTAAGTACTAGGTTTAGATGCTTGAAAGGAGCATGGTACATTTTGCCAGGTAATTCTTTATTGTATTTTGTATCTGAAACAGAAAGCAGGGTAAACATTGCCCTTTTAAAATCCAAACATATTCAAAAAAACGTTTTGAACAATTTACATTTACACTTCAATCTGAACACAGTCACTCATCTGCAGGGGTAAGCAGCATGGTGCCCTACAGATGTTGGACTCACAGCTCCCATCAGCCCCAGCCAGCAATGCGAATGATCGGGGTGATGATAATTGTACTCCAACAACATCTGGAGGGCACCACTCTGGATACCCTGGCTCTACAGGATTTGATTCTTTGGCATGCCATTAAACAGATGACTGCTTCTACTAACTCCGACATCTCTAATCACCTGTTGTGTGGGAGGAACTGAAACCAAGCTCTCATTTCCCCCAAAAGGTTATAATTGCACTCAAAGAAAATTGGAATAGGCTAAAAAACAACAACAAAAAAAAACAGCACTCAGGTTTGATACACATATTTGAGCTATCGCTGTCTGAAACTCTGGTATGCCTCAAGCAAGTGTTAAGCTCAACCAGCAAAGGATCTGGATAGTGTCATATTGAATAGAAGTTCCATATTAAATGACCTAATATTTTTATTAATCTTTTTTATGACCGATCTGAAAGGCAAAACTGGGCTATGAGAGAATGGTATTCAAACCCATGTCTTCCTCTTCCAAGTTCAGCACCCTAAACCACTGCATCACACTGCCCCTACAGAGTATTGCCTGTATTGGATGACTACAGAAGAAGCAGAGAATGGAAGAAGCTTTGTTTCTCATCCTCTTTGGAGGAAAAATATTAGGAAGAAAATCTATCATTGCCTCCCTCTCTAGCTGACTTTAGCATTAGTTTCTGGCAATCAGGGTTCGCCTATTAGCTGGAAATGTAAAAGCATACTAAAGGGAAGGATGGATAGTGTGCAAGACAGGAGCTAGGGCAGAGGACCCCAACTGTGGTCCATGGACCACCCATGATCCATAAGCTTCATTCAGTTGGCCCATGACATGAGGAAAAGTAGGAGTAGGAGCAGTGGCTGTGAGCAGCAGGTTTAGTGCATTTAATATTCACATTGATTTTTAATTGCATTTTTTTGTTTCTTTTATTTGTAATATTGTCTTTTATTATTTAGCATTGTAATACAGAATGTAATACAATAAATATAAGAAATAAAAATAGTAAAAAAGAGAAAAGAATACAATTAGAAATCATACAGCTACTAGCATAAGGCACTGCAATTGCCACAACAGGCAGAAAAGCAAATTAAGTGGTCTTAGAAATTTTCAACTGGTCTGTAGGGGGAAATGTTTGAAAACCACTGAACTAGGGGTGGAGAAGCAGGAAGATATAACTTGTTGAGAAAAGGAGTGAAGCAAGTAGGAAAGAAGATGAGAAAGCAGCTGGAAGATTTGAGAAATGTATGTATTTTCAGTGGAATGGGAATAACACTGGAATATAGAGAAGGAATAAAACGGAATGCAAATAGGAGCATAGGAAGCTGCCTTACACTGAGTCAGGTCCATCTAGCTCAGTACTGTCTACATTAGCAGTGACTCTCCGGGGTTTCAGACAGGTTTCTCTTCCAGTTCAAACCTGAGAACATCTGCATGCAAAGCAGGTGCTATACCACTGAGCTATGACCCTTCTCACAGGATGCAAAGATGTCAGAAAGGACTATAAGGAAGGAAGGAAGAAGTGGGACAAGGAAAGGATGAAAAGGGGCAGGGCAAAATGGGTACAAGGGTACGGGAAATGACACATGGATGTTTTGGTGGGGAGAGGAAGTGGAAAAGAAGTAAATAGGGGCTGGAAAGTACAGGAGCTCAAATGGTACATTGTCAGAAAATGCAAAAACATAGCACCAGATCCAGTTTTCCATTAAAATTCAGGCACGAAGAAGATCACATGACAGTTACCTAAAATGGAAGCATTTTGAGACTGTCAGATCATCTGTATGCTGCCTTTAATTCAGAGAATGCCAAAGCAGTTCACAGAAAAAAATTAAGAAAAAGAAACTGCACATTCCAATAGGGATTCCAATAAAACATTAGCATTAGACGCTGAAGTGTAGATTGACAAACCTAAGCACACTGAGCTATCCTATGCACAAGAAGCTGGCATAATCCAAGACAGTATAAATTAAGCCAACATAAAGTTAAACCAGATCCAAACCCCATTCAGCAACAGTTCTGTTGTTCTGCCTAAACAAGCAAAGGGGGGGGGGAATAACAAGCCTTTAAAATAGTGTTCTATACTAGGTTGTCAGGTCACATGACTGAGCTGAATGGGCTTATGATGCAGCCAAAGTCCACTTCTATTTGATCCTGCCCACAGGATGCCCCTCTGGGGTGGGGTGGGGACTTACACTGGCCTTGGAACAATCAGATTTGGCTTAGCCAGCTGAGCCTTAGCTGAGCCAGGAGAAACAAGTTACATTGGTGTATCTTTGGCTGAGCCAGGGTTGGGAATTTATGGTAACCCTAGCTTAGCCAGGAATTAGCTGGCTGAACCTGAGATCTGCTGCACCCTAAACTGGCACTTATTGCGGTTCTTGCCATAGGATTGTACCCTAAGTTCCTCCAATGCTGAAACATACAGAGTCAACATTTTAAGTACATATACCCCATGTTCAGCTGTTTCCACAAGCTGAAAACTAGCTTATCAAACAGAGGGATACTTAGTAGCTCCTATATGATCAATATTAGACATAACATGCACCATAATCCTATTTATTGGCTGACCACTGCATCTGGTAAATTATGTATTATTTGAATTAACAGGAACATAAAATTTGTAATGGTTGCGCTGAAAATATCAACAAATATATTGCTTCAATCATTTTAGTTAGATTATTCCATCTGCTCTAATATGTCCAGAGAAGAAAAAGGCAGGAAGGCAAATTCCAACAGCACTGAAGGAAATTTCACTAGAGAAAATATTATTATGTGTAAAAACATGGGATACATAATTGAAATCAGTCGAAACACTACATAATTTCAGAAAGAATTGGCATTCTCCTAGCTCACTCTTTGTTTGCATGTACTTGTTGGACTGTAGTTTTCCTTCTAAATGATTCCATGTTGGGCATACTTGTTCAGTATATTAACACACCCGTCCTTCAACAGTTCAAGAAAAATTGTTGCTATGCAGGAATAATCTTGGCAGAATTAATGAGAAAAACACAACAAAGAGCAAAATGGTTGTGGACCAATTACATGCCCCTTTTGATTCTCAACCCATCTGCTTCCAGAAGCTGACATTGTTTCCTAGTCCTATGCAATTACCAGAGTATGTGATTGCCTTTATGACCAAAATACAGTGGAGACAGCTGAAAAGTGCAAAGCTTCCTGCCAGATTCTGCGGGTTCCCTGGTGCATGAAACTACAAGAAACAGTGTATTGTAATGCAGATGTCTGTTGATTCCCAATAGAATTTCAAACTCTAAGTCCTTCACTGTGCAGCCTACAGAAAGTTGAACTTCTAAATGTCTTTACTATATTATGTACCATGTCCAAAAATGGGATTTTCCCCTGACAGCTTGTCTCTTATGCTTATGTATTTACATTGTATTGCCACACTTATGTTTATGAGTCCAATAAGAGAAACAATTACCCACAAAAGACTTTGACCCTTCTGTTCACTTAGGGGGGCTCTGACCAGGGATTCTGCTGTGCTCATTCTGTTCATCTAACACAGTAATCTGACCTCAACTCATGCTATTCTCCTCAACACTCTTGTGGCAAAAAGAGAAAATAGCAGGGTGTGAAAAGAGATGCTCTGACTCTACATACACACTGTCAGAGGTCAGAAGTACAAAACTGGTTTTCCTGGGACACGCAGCATCATAGCTATTTCTTTCAACGTGAAGAGAAATCTCCTAAGATGTACCATAGCATTTTCCGTGTCCTAAACTGGAAGTATAGAGAACCAGCAAAGTACAGACCAACAAAATGCAAGTGCTCTTAAAAAAAACCCCAACCTATTTTCATAGTACAGTTCTTCCTTCAGTAGTGGATGTTTTCTCATAACCCAGCATTCTGCTTTGCACACAACAGATCCTGCAGTGGTCCCAGGCAGTGACTTGCAGACAGGAAGCAACAGGCAGGGCACCATCTCAGGACACCGTTGATGATATGGGGGGGGGGGCGCTTGCAGTGGAATGACATGTGCTGGATGTACACTCGTTCTTCAAATATCTGGAAGTCATGGGTTGAAAGACTTTTGCAGAGCCCCTGCCTCGTACTCCTGAATAGCAAAATGGCTCATTCCAGCATTCATTACTGGATTCCCAAGTCAAGGTATCAACATTTTAGGGACATGGGTAGGCAAACTAAGGCCCGGGGGCTGGATCTGGTGCAATCGCCTTCTAAATCCAGCCCGCGGGAGGTCTGGGAATCAGCATGTTTTTACATGAGTAGAATGTGTGCTTTAATTTAAAATGCATCTCTGGGTTATTTGTGGGGCATAGGAATTTGTTCATTTCCCCCCCCAAAAAATATAGTCCGGCCCCCCACAAGGTCCGAGGGACAGTGGAGCGGCCCCTGCTGAAAAAGTTTCCTGACCCCTGTTTAGGGCAATTGTCAATGATCTACCCAATGCCTACTATTTGTAAGTCAGCTTTGATCCAAAGAACCCCACAACTAGATCAGCACAACCAGCACAGTTTGGGAGCTGTGATTCTCCAACACCAGTCCCCATGTGGTAAACCTTTTTTTGAAACTACCAGTGTAACCCTATACATTGGGTTGTATCCAAGGTAAGTGCTCCTCAGAGTATACACACTGAAAACAATGGACATGACTAATTTCAATGGGTTGTATCCAATTTAGCTGTACTTAGAGTAGCCACACTGAAATTAAGGGAGTCAAGTTAGTAATGTCCATTAATTTCAATGAGTCTACTCTGAGTAGAACTAATACAGCCATACCTTGGTTGTCGAACACCTTCGTACTCGGATGTTTTGGTTTGCGAACGTTTTTGGGAAGCCGAATGTCCGACACAGCTTCTGACTGAGTGCATGAAGCTCCTGCAGCTAATCAGAAGCTGCGCCTTGGTTTTCGAACTGTTCTGGGAGTTGAATGGACTCCCGGAACAGATTACATTCGAGAACCAAGGTACCACTGTATTGGATATAACCTAATGGGTCTACTCCAAGTATCATTTTGTTGGATACAATTTGTTCTCTGTACATTAGTAAGCCCCACTCAGTTCAATTGGACTTGCTTCCAGGTAACTGTGTATAGGATTGTGGCTTGGAAGGAATTTCAAAAACACTGGTCCTATAGGATGGGAAGCTGGCTTTCAGAGAAAAACAATCCATTGAGTATGCAGCTCATGGAACCCAGCTCATTTTTCAGGGAAGCAAAACTATGGCAAAATATTTTGTTAATGCAGAGTGAAGGACAGAACAAGTTTTGTCTTTGTAAGAACCAATGGTGGTTCACTGTAGGGAGCCTTGTGAGGTAAGGCTCCCCTAAAACTTCAAAACATTTCAATAAACGGCAGAAGGGGACATTAGCTTGCCTGCTATCTTCCAGTCCTTGGGATACTTCATTTAGATGATGGAAGCTGGAATTACATGTTTATGACTCAATGAGAGGCCCCCACCCTGCCCCTCTCCTCCAGTTTATCCAACAACAGGGGTGTCTGGCTTTCTTCTTTTAATCCAGCATCCACTTCACTATAGAAGGTGTTATTTTGACTGCCTCTTGTTTCATAAAGGACTCTGAAGTCGTAGTAATTTTGGCACTTTGTTATAATTTTTCTATGACACCCCCCCCAACACACACACACACACACACACACACAGAGAGAGAGAGAGAGAGACTTCCTCGCACACTACACCAACACCCAGCCTCATTTTCATATGGATACAAAGCATCAGGATAAAATGATGGTTCATTATAGTGGTACAGAGCTCTTATCTTCATCCAGCAAGAGTCATTTCCTTCCCAAGATTGAAATGCAAATGTGAAAATTAATGATAACTGCATTATCTGATAGCCGAGATAATACCGATTCACCGGCAGAGTAACACACAGCCGTCCTATGGTTTTCTCTGCTTCTTCACAATATTCTTCTTACTGTCAGACTATATCTATGGTTAACTGTGTTTCATGGATTTTTGTTAATTTACATCAAATAGCATTTTCCAAGATCCCCTATCTACCACATTCCCCCAATCAAAAAGGAAACAAAATCACGACTGTAATCTCAAAGTCCTTCTCGGGATTGATTTTGTAAAAAGGAGGTCCTGCATTTTCAGTGCCTGTTTCATAACTAGCCATCCTAATGCACACCAAACACTCTACCTGTTGTTGTTGTTTGCCCGAATTCATTTATAGCACCAAATAAAATAGTAATTTATAAAGGGCGAGAGGGTGTTGCAGAAAACCTATTAAAATAAACATTTAAAACACAATCCCTGCCCCAAATCATGTACATAGTGTACACAGAAGGATATCACCAGCACACATTTCACTAAAATGGCACACTTCATAATCCACACATGACAAAACCAGCTATTATTTGTCAGCTTACATCAGAATATTAATATGGTCTACTCATGTTTCGTTCAATTCTTCACTAGGCTGGGCATTTCTTATGAATAAATGATTCCCAGAAAATTCTTCTGCATAGAACCTCAATATTTAATTCAAGAAAAAAAGATTGACTGCACATAATTCAAATCAGCAGGAAAGTTCAATCCAATCCACATTTACTCAGAAGTAAGCCCCACTGATTTCAGTGGGATTTATTTCCAAGAACGCACAGGATGGCAGTCTTAGTGGCTTCTTTGATTTTTTGACAGTTTTAAGGATATTTGGGGACAGATCATTTCCAGAGTCAATTTCCTGTGGTCTTCTATATAGGAGCCCTCCAGCATATCTGTTCACTCCATCTCTCTGTTAGTTTTCTGTTCACTTCCCTTTATGGCTTGTAGACAGTAGATGTTGATGAAGCAAGGTTCCCGATCATGTTCATTTGTTATACTGCCAAGTAAGACAATGCTGTCACGGGTGCACTCAACCTGAAAATGCAGAAACTGTTTGGCCTTTGGGCACTTTCTCGGTTAATACTGCCACTTTCTCCTCTGGAATTTGGCTACACTAACTTCCCTGGTGCAACAGAGCTTCTGAAGTCTCACAGACAGCAATGTATGAAATGCCATGCTGAGGGTTTGCTCAATGGCTTGGTGCATAGGCAGTAGCCAAAAACATTTAATTTCTAGCTTTACTCAAACAATTTCCCCATTCATAGATCATATAATTTACCCACTTGCCTTGAAAAGATTCAAAATTTCTATACATTCCAACATCATTTTCATTTGGAGAGAATGAGAACCAAAGGTTAAAGTTATACACTTTTTTTTTTTGTACAGTTAATGTAACAAAGCAAGTAGAATTTTTCAAGTGTATTTTATTTATGGTGGCAGGAGGAGTAACCTAAAACAACGTCTCATTGCTAAGGAGATATTTTTGGTTTAAAATGTTTCCCATGAAATATATTGTAATATATTTTAGTGCCGAATCTTGTTTTTACATAATGCTGCAGTGCTTTGTGTGAAATATAGGCATATTTTTGTATATCATTAACAACATTATAAATAACATCATCATAATCAGATATACTGTATCTTCATTTTTGTTTGCACTATATTTTCCACCTGCTGGTTTCAGAAAATTACTGCTGGAGTTCTGCTCCTCTTCATACACAGAACACAGTAATTTGCAAAGTCAAGCAAGGATGAAAATGTGATCGAAATATAAGAGGCCTTTTTAATGAAAATGTTGTTGTTGCATTATAAATTATTTCTACAAAGAGTTTGGGCTTCCTTCACCCTTTTGAAGAGAATATTCTCCATTTTTAGACATGGCTATTCTGAGGAAATTATTGTTTAAATATGGTCACCATTATACACCTATCAGTTATGCTAATAATTACAGAATGAATTTTGACATCTTTACATAAGGCAAAACTCAACTGCATTCAAGGGAAGAGACGCCTCAGTATCATTTGAAAAACAAATCTAATCCTTTACGCTTTTTTGTTCCACAAACCAAGTTTTGCATTATTTACAGCTAATGGCTGTCTGGGTCATTCTTATTCATGTCGCTGAAACTGCCACCTTTCTCCAGCTCTGTCATGTTGCATTTGCACTGTTTATACTGTTTGTAAGAGAAAATATTAGCTTACATTTCTGCCTAAACACGAAGCTCTTACACTTTATTGATTGCAGTCCACAGGTTTCTCTCTTAACTCTGAAGTCAATGACCAGGGTGTGTTAAATGATTTATATCAAATGAAAACTGATAAGAAAAGTCCTTGAAAACATCATTGGCTGCCATATCCATTTGTTAAACTCAACGTGCTTCTAAATGTAAGCTCAGAGTTTGAAACTAGATAATAGCTCTTTAGTTTCCAGCCAAAAATAATAATTTAAGGAAGTACTGCTACTGTCTTTAAAAGAGCAATAAACAGGCTCTACAAGTTGGTGCTGCTTCTCATTAGAGTTCTGAAAGTTACAGGTACACTCCAAGGAAAATCTAGGGAATGATCATACAGAAATTTGTGCTGAGCCAAAAGTTTGTTTAATATGTAATCCTATACATGTCTACTTAGAAGTAAGCCCCACTGGCTTCAATGGTACTTCCTTCCAGGTATGTGTGTAAACAGTTGAACCTCAGTGGGACAACAAGTGCTTATCATATCAGGAAGTGACAATGCTTTCTAATTTAAAAAAAAAAACCAAGTTGAAAATGCTATTTTTTGTTGTTGCTTATGCATCTCCACCCCACCCAGAAAACTCCTGAAATGACTTTAGGTCATGACATTTATCCCAGAATTCCTCTGAAGCAATGCTACATCGCCACATAGTGTCATTCCAAGAACATTTTCAAGAAAACAATTGGCAGTCACCAGATAATATTTTTTATGCCACTGTTCTAAGTGACTGCTAACACCACAATCCTATGCATACTTACACAGTAGGAAGCCCCACTGAGTTCAATTGTACTTACTCTCATGTAAGTATGCTCAGGATTGCAGGCATATCTTTATCTTTTTTGTTTGTTTGTTTAAAAAAAAAAAGTGAGGGGGAAGGAAAATACAGTAATGCCCACCTGAAACCTTTTTTTAAAAAAATCCAGCACCCTCCCTAAGAAATGCTAACAAAACATTCCACATACTGCTTGCTAGTCTAAAGTATATCCTTTAGACTAAACGTAGAAGCAAAGACACATACAGACAGAATATGTGGTATGATAGTTTTTATAACATTGATCAATTGATTTGAGAGGTAGTTAGTGCTTGTTTAGACTCCCCATAGCCAAGCCACATAGTTCATTGGGTGAAATATGTGGCTATCAGTGACCACGGACAGAATGGATGGTCAGATATGTTTCAATCTGCCTTCAGATAGAGTTCAGTACTGTCACTGCTTTGGTCATCCTGGTGGATGATCTATGCAGACAAGGGCAAAGACAGAGTGACTATATTGGTTCTTGTTGATGTCTCAACAACACTATATACCATCAACCACTGTATACTTCTGGACAAATATAGAAATTTTGATGCTAGGGGCACCGCTTGGAGTAGGGATGTCTTAAGAAATCAAATATGGTTGCTCATCCCTACATAACAGCTGCGACCACCAACACAGGCCACCTCAAGTGGACTACTCATGATGATTCTGCACCCTGGTTTCCCTTGTTATTTGGCCCTCACTCACACAGAGTGAATGCACGCCCCTAGCAGATATAGCATGCTAACTCAAGCTTAAATCCCTGCTCAGTTTACTGATTATTCTCATGCACTCAGCTAATCACTGTGATATTCTATCATGCACAAATTACACTGCTCTTAAAGCTGCTGCACAGGCTGCCAATGAGCTACCAGTCCAGGTTTATGAGATTGGTTTACCTTACTTAGGTTCCCAGATTTTTGCTGCATTTCATTTTCATAATTTTTATGTCTGATGGCTATACCTTTAAATGTTGTTGTACACCACCTTAACACCTGATGAGAAAGCTGGTTTAATATTCTGGCTGATTAATATTCTTTTGTTGTTGTTGTTTAGTCGTTTAGTCGTGTCCGACTCTTCGTGACCCCATGGACCAGAGCACGCCAGGCACTCCTGATTAATATTCTACAGTCTTTAAAATGTGTGGAAAGGGAGCATTTTGCTGTTTTGTTTTAATTATTTACTTATTTTTTTCCTGTATTTTATTCTGTGAGCCACCCTGAGATCTTATGATGAAGGGTGTGATATAAATATAATAAAAATAAATAAAATAAAAATGTATGTATGTATGTATGAATACATACATACATACATACATACATACATACATAAATGTGTTTTTCAGGCTGTCAGATAAGCTAAGGGTGGTAAACAACTCTGCACACTCAGAAATGCCATACCAATGATTATAAAAATGGCTCTGGAGGTTGTGTGTTTATACTCAGAGTCGTGTTTCAGACATGACTTTTTCCATAGTAGAATGTGTATGTTGGGTGCAAACCAGGCACCATTTCAGTATAACACTTCTTCTGAAATTTGGAAGAATTACTACACATGAAGCAGTGTCCAACTAACAGGTCCCATCAGCGAAAGATTGCCACTTATGCAACTTGAGTCTCCACCCCTTTCACTCATGTGCATGCTCCATGCCCTCCTGAAAATCATTCTGGGGAGTTGGGGGAACCCTTGGAACATGCAGGGGGAGAAGTCCCACTGCACAAGTAAAAATCCTTGCACTTATGGGATGTTTACTTAATACTACATTGGACAGATCATTGCCTTTTGGTATTGACCCCGAAATCTCTACTTAGCCAAAATAAATAAATAAAATGCCAAGGAAAAGGAATCTTTTGCTATATATTTTCAATTACATAAAACTTTTGTTTTCCACTTTTCATGGAGACGAAAGTACCTGTAGAACCCCTTTATCTTGCTACTCACCTATAAAAAAATCCAAGAAAAGTATTTGCAAAAATAAAATGATATGCAACATTCACTATGTTCAATTGGTGAGGTGGAGGGAGCATTAAGTCTTGCAGTGCTAGCTGTTCATTTATCTATATAGCAATATATTCCTACCTGGCCCATCCCAGTCTTCTGTTTCAAGCATAAGTGGTCCAGGTTTCTCCAACCGTGCATCCCCGTCAGAATCTGCTGCTTCTTGGCTGCCCTCTTCATCACCTATCAATTTGCCAAGGAAATACACAGAATTAACATCCTCTGCTTCCTACTTCTCTCTCTTTCTCCATCTTAAAACACAAACATGAGAAAATGAAATTAATCATTTTAACTGCATATTATACACACACACTGTCTCTCTACTAGACAATAAAATTAACAATCTTATTTTTAAAAATAACAATATTCTAGCACATTTGCCTCTAAGGAGTTATTAAAATGTCAATAAATCCTACAATACTTTATAAGAATCAAATCCTTGAAGCTTGTTCAACAGCTTCAAATGTCTGTATCAGCCTTCCCCAACATAGAGACATTTAATTTGAGGGGATTTGTGGGGTAAAACCAATGATTGGCCTCATATTTTCTGATGCAGATGTGGATTTGGGGAAGATTTGGAGGGGGGGATGGATTATGTGTTTTCTGAGGAAAAAAGGACAGCACATATTTTCACCAAGAAAACAGAAATCCATGAGATTCTTTAAAAGTTCCCACTTCATAGGTGGGAAATACATCCAGCTCAGAAGGCCTTCCTTAGGAGATAGGTTTGAACCTTAGCACATTTTAGAAACTAAATGCTGAGTAAACTTTGTGGCCTATTAGCTAGGATTGTGATTTACCGACAGCATAACAGAATATAGCATTGTTTGTATATTGGCAGTAATTTGCCCCCTATATATAATTGGAAGTGTCACATTTGGGGGGGGGGATCAGGATGCTACTTTGCTATCCAAAAGACACAAAGTTGGAAGTCCTAATGAAATCACAAGCATTTAGGACTGAAGTTCTAGTGTCATACAGGCATTCCTCACACTATAGTAATTCATGCACATCCCCTCAATATAAGGCTCTCATAAAAAATTCTTATGCAATAGTAACTATTGAGCTTTCTTGACTGAGTATCACAGCAGCTGTTCGTCCCCCTATAATGTATTTTGCAATCGGCTAAATCTACAAAGTATTTTTTTTAACAATGAACAGTTCAGAACTGACAGGTCTAGTTTCTTGTTCACAACTGCTTATCACAGTACAGATATCATATATGTTTTCCAGGTGCTTTCTATAGTTAGGATACCTTCACAGAAGCCGCTCATGAAAGATAAGGTCATAAAAGAGGTGAAAAATGTGTGAGCTTCATACACTCATGGTTTTATCATCAGACAAGATAGCTTTCGGTAAAGGACTTCTAGTTACAAACAGAAAGCTGCTACAAGAAGAGAGGGAAATGTGAAAAGTTTGGAATGGAGTTCAAGTTTACTCTTCCAGGAAGTATAAATGTAAAACTAAATTACCAGTATCACCAAACAGAAAATTACAGTGGAAACTCTTGTTTCAAAGTGACACTACAGAGCATCATAAATAAATACATCAAATTTTGGAGCGCCATGAGAGAGCTCTCCTTTAGTTGCTGCTATTTACATGCCCATACTATGTGTACACACTGCAGGGAACCACAATGGGCCTTAATAATATAAGAACAAAAAGAGTCCTGCTGGATCAGTCCAAAGGTCCATCTCATCTAGCATTCTGTTTCTAACAAAAAACAGTCAGGTGCGTTTGGGAAGCCTACAAAAGGAGCAGGACATGAAGGCAACAGCTTTCTCCTTTTGCTTATTTCCAGCAGCTGGTCTTCAGAGGTCTACACTGCCTCTGAACAATGATACTTGGCAGTCTGTACATGGTAAAGGGGGGGGGGGATAAAAGACAACAATAACCTTCACAAAGTATAGGAAACACCATGCAAGCACCTAGTACCTGTTAAATTTACTGCCCTAAGTCAGTAAAAATACTAATACTCAGTGCTGATTTAAAAACAATTATCAGTGAAGGCTCAAGTTATAGCCTCCAACTTAATTTAAACAGTACAACCAAGCAAACTGAAGCCAGTTTTCATTTGGCTGGATCCATACTAAATTTGTCACAGTTTTCAGCCTGGTTTCAATGGGACCTAGGTGCAAATAACTTAATCCACCTCATCCCACCATCAGTGTGACATTATCTCAGCAAAAAAGACAACGTACTATATATTCCAGCTGATTTCAGTGAGAATTAAAAAACAGCTCCTTCTATTCCAACCTATTCAGCCAAAGTAAAGCATAAGATAGGGAACGCGGGTGGCGCTGTGGGTTAAACCACAGAGCCTAGGGATTGCCAATCAGAAGGTCGGCAGCTCGAATCCCCGCAACAGGGTGAGCTCCCGTTGCTTGGTCCCTGCTCCTGCCAACCTAGCAGTTCAAAAGCATGTCAAAGTGCAAGTAGATAAATAGGTACCGCTCTGGCGGGAAGGTAAACGGCGTTTCCGTGCGCTGCTCTGGTTCGCCAGAAGCGGCTTAGTCATGCTGGCCACATGACCCGGAAGCTGTACGCCGGCTCCCTCGGCCAATAAAGCGAGATGAGTGCTGCAACCCCAGAGTCGTCCGCGACTGGACCTAATGGTCAGGGGTCCCTTTACCTTTACCTTTAAAGCATAAGATAGAGGCTACCTCTGCAGTAAGATATGGCACACCAACACCAGTATGTAAATTTCAAAGAGCTTATGTCTTATATTGTATGGGTGTGTACCATGGAACTATATAACACTGGCTTCCTGTCTGGAGAACTTCTCAAGTTTGAAGGTGTTCAAACACACAATTTAGTCCCAAATGCAAAAGGGAATGTTTCAGACAAACAGTCAAGTGAAGCAAGAGTACAAGAAGAGGACATTATCGGAACCCCTGCAAGTATTTCACATCATGACTTCAGAGTCAAATTAATTTTGCAGTGAATCATGATACACCAAAAGCAGATACATCCTTGGGAGCATAGTATTTTTCACTTGAATGGGTTATTATTTGCAATCTGCCCAAAGTTCTGGTGATGGACTTTAGGAATGATTGAATATAATCTTTTTCTAGTGTCACACTTTTGCATTTATTTGCCTATAAAACTGTTCTGTCCTGTATCCAAGTGAATTTGCTAATTTTTAAAGTTTCTCATGAAACTTTAAATATATAAAGTATATACTTGCAAGAACATTTTCTTTAAAAAAATATGTGTTTTAAACAAATGTTGATAGAATTTTTGAACAGGACATTAAGGAGATAGGAAAGTCAGTGGAAATCTAACCACACAGTCATTTATGAGAAGCAGATTCTGTCAGTTCACACTGGAATTCACAAATATCAAATTGCTCAGGCATGCCTAAGCAATTTACATTTCTGATAACATAAACAATGTTGCCACAACCTTCTCCATGTACAAGTCTATCAAATGGGTTTGGAAATACAGAACTGCAGGAAGTGCTCCTCTCACAGGAGTGTTGGAATCAAATTGGGGAAAATGGGGGAAAGGGGAGGTTTCTTTAAGTGCCTCTATCAGAAACTGAAACTTGAAAACACAAATGGAAAACTGTAGCTGCCTCATCATTTCTTCAAATGATCCACCACCTGGTGGAAAAAAGTACATTGAGATTTAAGCAGATTTAAGTGAGAGATTATGATGTGTAAATAATCCCTATCTCACTCTTGGAGGTTAAAAAATTTCAGAGGTGTTCCTATGTTAGGTTTTTAAGAAGCATTACATCCACTGATTTAAGAGCTATGGGATTCACTATGATTTAAGAAGGAAAGTCCTAAAAAAAACATCCAGCTAACAATATATCCACGTGCGTAATTATTGCAGTATTGAGCTGCATTTCAGTAAAACAGGGGTTCTGTTATTTTTTAATTTAATTGATTATATATATATATATATATATATATATATATATATATATATATATATTGTGTGTGTGTGTATGTGTGTGTGTGTGTGTGTGTGTGTGTGTGTGTGTGTGTGTGTATATATATATATATATATATATATCCTTTATGTCAGTTCCATTTCTTAGCCATACCCAGCTTTGTCTGACAGAAATGGGACAAAAGGAGTGGAGGGGGGATGACTGTAGAATTGCAGGTTCTCTGCTGCACTCATTTAGCACCATTTATACCCCATATTTTCCTGCTCTTTTCTCCTGGCTGCCGCCTATCACTTAGTAATTGGTGCTTATTACTTACAAAGGGACATTTTTTAAAATGCTGGTGACAAGCTGTATGTTGCTTTTATACTTGAAGCACATAGCTTTATAGCTGCCAAATCCACACAGAGAGAGAAGGGAGGCGGAGGAACAAGAACAGTCACATTCCATGGGATAGACAGCAGCCAGCATTATGCTGCCCAATGTGATTGCAGGTATGTGAAAACCGTAAGTCAGAACTTGAGAAGAGTGTATCCAAACATGAAATCATCTTTAATATTGATCCTGAAATATTTCACAGTTTCCTGAATGTACCCAGTTTCACTTTTCGGGATTTCCGTCGCAACCCTAAGATTAGATTTTGCTTATTAAATAAAAGTCCACTGAATCAAAAAGCTCTGCATGTGCCTAGTTGCATAAGGAACAGAATCGTGTACACAACTAGATTAGCCCTTCCGAAAGCCAAAGAGGGAAGCCATTTTTAGGGTTGAACTACAGTGTACATTTGGACAATTAGGAGCTGCACCTGGAAAAACCTCAAAAGAAAGCTAAGGTTTCTCTTGGTTCTCTCACCTGTATGCTTACATAGCTTCTTTGAATCATATTATTTGGTATATTTACCACTACTCAGTACTCCTTCAACAGCTACACTGCCCCAGTAATTAAAATTTTATTGGATTAGGTGCTGTTTTGAAAGTGTAACCCACCCTGAGGGGATGAGGTGAGGAATAAATCAAAATAAATTAACTGCCATTAATAAATATGTCTAGTCAAACGTTGCTTACATTTTTATTCTAACTTGTGTGGTAATCCTGTCATAAAGAGCATTTATCCAACACCACAGATTTGATGCAACAATATTTTCCCTGGTAACACTACGATGAACAAATTCTTTGGGCCAGGGCTGTCAATTATTATTAAACAATATTCTAGGATTCCCCACCAGCAAGCCATTGAGAACAAATGCATAAGGAAGAATACTTGACTCTTGGATGAAATTGGAAACAGACTACCTGGTACAAAAGTGGCTGCTAGATGAGAGCAAATCAGTCAGCTACTCTGTTCCTGTCGCGTTAGTTTATAATCCTTATCCAATTAACGGATCACCTCAAATGTATTTCTCTGCTTTCCTTTGGAACACACCAACAAGGCCAAGAAGGGGGTCTTGTCAACTGGGCAACCCTGGACCTCCATACACACTGTCCAGGATTGTGCCCCAGAGAGTTCAGTTTGGTGCTACTAATGAAGCAAAACAAACATGGGAGGCAGCAGTTACGAGTTACCAGTCTCTGCAGCCACAGCAGGCGCTGTGATTCTCCAGCAGTTTTGACTTCACCCCTGCAGGCACATTCCAGTGACTCTCGAGACAGAAAGATGCCAACAACCTCAAATTCAGAATTTCTGATGTCTTAAAAAGGGGGGTCATTACCACACACTGCAAAAGGTCTTATTACATCTAGCTCTATAGTTCAAGTCCATTGAACTCTCATGAAGATCCAGAGCGCACCTGGAAAAGAATCTAGATCTTGTAACACTGGACCTTTTGCTGTTAGATGATCAGCCCAAGGCATCTGTCCAAGGCAACCTGATCTCTAAATGTGTTCAGGCAAATAAGGCAGGAGCAAAAGAGGTGACAGGGAGATGTGGGACTGAGCAACCAAGAAAGAGCATGTCCAGAGAGTGAAGTAACAACAGGCAGAAGAAAAAGAGCAAAGCTTGTGCTCAAGATAGTTCACTTAAATGAGCAGCAGGAATACAATGACATTTCCACCTGCCTAGCTGTCTCTCCCAGTTTGTTCTCCCAGTGCAGTTGGTCTTATATGGCTACTGCAGGGACAATCCAGCTAAATCAAATGGTGTCTTCATCTCCTTCTTATATCACAGCTCCCATGGGACGACTTGATGGCTAGAGCCAATATTAAGGAATGTTCAACCCTTGCTCAAATGAAAATTTGCCCACGTTAGTTGGAGTAAACATACTTGGGCTGTTGGAAAACTAAGAGTTCCAGCTGGAATCTACCTGCAACTGGTGATTCTGATATGTTCACACACAATGTGCTTATTGAAAGAATTTCCTGAAAGCACAAAGTAAAATGCAAAACAGTTTTATTGTTAATTGTTTCTTGCAGAGGAACATTTGATATTTAATTAAAGAAAACTATTTCAGAAACATATTTTGCCCACTCCTCACTTTCATGGTCCATGCACAAAACCAAACTTCTGCACTGTGCCTCTGTCCACAAGGTCTGAATATCTGCTTTGCAATATCACCAATAATTATGGATTCATGAAGCAGCAATAACACTAAATGTTTATTTGTTCAAGCAAAGAAAGGGATAAAGCCACTGCAGACTGTGAATCATCAAGCTAGTTTATCAAAGCCTACATCTGATCCAACTAAAGCCAATGGAAGTTTTGTTATTATGATGAGATCATGAGTGTTAAAAGAGAAATATAACAATTGCTAGAGATCTATCAAACCTATTATTGCATGTCTGATAGTGGTCAATACTGATTCAGGGAACATCACAGCACACTGGAGTTACATAAGGGGGTACCAAGAATTGTGTTATCTTTTCATGGCATATAAGAAAGAAAATCCATTTAAAATGAGATTTATTAGTGTTTTGCTGCTCTGCTGTTCTTGAGTTTGTATATAATCATGAACTCTACTAAACTGTACAGATTGATACAACTAAACTGAATGATAGGACCATATCCATCAACTCTCAAATTTATCAACCTACTCAGACTACAGTATGCCACAACTGGAGGAGACCAGGTGCATTGCAGTGCAAGTAGTTTGAGAATGCTCTCAGCACTTGATCCAAGATAAGGGAACTACTTCCAGAATCACCCTCTATCTGACGTAGAGAAGTAATTCCAATCTGAGCTCAAATGTGGAGGTCAACCAAGTCCATTCTACACTAGACTCTGTATGTTTGTAATTCTATTTAATTCACTTACATTTCCTTCTGGCCAAGGAAAACCAGAAGCAAATTCTGATGAATTCCAAAAGCTGATTTAAAACAGATTGCATTTTCTGGCCACTATCCAGATAAATTGTTTGAATGCCTATAGCAGCTCCCAGTTTTGAAGAGGCAAGTTACTTTCTTAAAACTAAACAGAGGCTTGCCTCTTTGGGCATATGAGCAATAGAGAAAAATGCAAAAGAAACCATATTTTCCAGCTGCACATGCAGTATGTTTACTTATGTACAAATATTTTTTTTGGATCAAATAAACTTTCATGGTACAGACAGAATATATCAAGTAATAGATTTTGCAATACAAATCCTCAGCGTTAATACATGCACAAACCATCGGGAATTTGATGCTGAAGATTCTTTGAAAATCTTTTTAAAAGTACTGTTTATTACATACATTAGCCTTTTCCTCCTTTTTCCCTTCCATCGGGGAACACATGTCATCATGTATTATACACTATCTCTACTTACCAAAAAGAATTAGTGTGTCCTTCATTTCCTTGAAAAACATACATAAAGGCTCCAGGAAGAATTAAAAATAAATAATAAAATTAAGGAAGTGCAAGCTCGAAGAAACATGAAGTATTGTCAGAAAAAGATAATGTCACTCCTGGGGGAGTTGTGGGGCCTTGTGCCAAGCAAAGCTGGGGGCTGTTCAATCACCTCTATCAGTGCTCTATCAGTGTCTACACTCCAGCCAAATCCAGAGAAAACAAGGAGTCAAAGATGCAGGTCAATAAGCTTATAGACGATTTGCAGAAACAGCTCCTCCAGCAAGGTAAAAAACAAAGTCATATTGGCTTTTCGGTTTTGGGTGGGTTTTTTTTATTCCTTCACTTTGAACTCTTTGGTCTAAGCACACCCTGGAAATGTCACTGTTATATGCAAGAAATTTAAAGAGCTGATCTTCTTAATCCCGTTAAGAAAAAAGAACAAAGTTGTCTGTAAAGACCTCCCTATTGAACTCAAGAGTGATTACTGTATGGTATAGCTGCCTTATGCTGATCCTGCTCCCAACTGCTCGAGCATTAGAAGAGCAGAAAATATGTCATTAAAGACATTGCTTGGGAGTGGGAAAATCACTATTGATTGAAAATATTTCATTAAAAAACAGTAACTAGACTTTCCTGCTTATTTTAAAGCACACACACACAGAAAGAAAGAAAAACAAGCAAATATGTTAAATATCAAAGCTAGACACAAAAGCTGCAGAAAATATTTACACATGCTCACATGAAATCATTCAACAGAAGGTAAGAGGGATACCAGGAAATCATTTTCTAGGCTGCCAAGGATTTGGTGAGTGTTAGAGACAGTGCCAGCGACAGCTCCACACAGACACAGCAAGAAGGAGAAAAAGGATGCAGAAAACAATAAAATGTAATACTGGAGTCTTTTAGCAGCACTTATAACATCAGGAGCAGTGCAATGGATCACGGGCTCCTTCTTCAGCTCCTTACAACTTGCACACAAATTCCTTCACACTTCATGCAAGTTATTCGTTATATACATGGTTGCCCACACTGACTTCTATTAACTATAACCCCGAGTTTCCTCTTAAGCGTCTGAAATTAGAGTTTAAAAGTGGTTAGAAAACTCTGGTTAAGAAGACAGAATCCGGTCAGTGTTAGCTATGGTTAATGTTTGTGTCAATGCATCACTTAATGAAGGCCAACTAGGAAAGAATAAAAGGCAATGCAGCCAAGAAATGTATATTCCTGTAAGTGTTTCCTGTGTCTTAACCGTTTTTACATCTGTACCAACTCCTACCCTCAGCTTTTGTTGACTCTTTCATAATGGCTCACTGCTGATACTCAAGTTACAGGTAGGTAGCCATGTTGGTCTGCTATAGTCAAAACAAAACAAAAATAAAAAATTCCTTCCAGTAGCACCTTAGAGACCAACTAAGTTTGTTCTTGGTATGAGCTTTCGTGTGCATGCACACTTCTTCAGATACACTGAAACAGAAGTCACCCAAGCCACACTGAAATAAATGAAAAATCACAAGATTTAATTAATCCTGCACGTGTCTGCTCAGAAGTAAGCACCCTAAGGATCAATGGAAGTTAAAGATTGATTACATAGGTTGAGCTTCTTAAACAGCATCCTAACTATTAACTAGTAATTTCAGCTTCTCTTTTAGTATATACTTTTATGTGCCAGTAGCGGATATATTATCCCCCCTTGCCATGCTAGGTCTCATCCACCTAACATAAACTGCAAATTCTAAAACCAAAGGTTAAATGTGTCTTGCACATAATTTATACAAAAAAATTACATGGCTCATGATCAAAATATCAAGACAAACACAAATAATAAAATCAAGTGGAATTCATCAGACTCAGCAAAAATGCAGCTCATATTAAATTATTCCACCAATATTCACAGCTAGAGAGAATAGAAACAACTTACCTCCCCTACCCTCCTAAACTTTCAGAAATATAGTCACAGGTGCAGTTCCTCAGGAAGGGAAAGCTAAGTTTCACCACCCAATTCCAAATATTCTCTAAAATGCCCCCCATTCCCTGCTACCTGCACATCTGGGAGGGTATTTCAGTCCAGCCTTCATTCAGCCTTCAGCAAACTGAATGAACACATTTTTAACCAATGAAGAAAAGAGGATCAAGCTTACTGTCAGGCTGTATTTGCCAGTATTTATACCACAGTGGCTGTTGTAGCACATAAAAATCCTTTCTGTGGCTGAATGAGACCCCCAAGACCTTCACATTCATAGACTATGGTAGCTCACCAGGCTAAGTCTCAGCCTCAAAGCTTCAGCTTCTTAGTTGGAAGCTTCCCCTGGAGTCATTGGCAGAAAGTTATAAAATAATGCTAGTGCTATTTTGTGTTGTGTGTGAACTTTTAGTTCTTTGGTTGATTCTTCCTTTGATACGCAGTGGAGCCTGGGGCAAGGAGGAGCACTGAAAATCTAATACGGAGTTTGTGGGGGAAATGACCCAATGCACTTCAAGCGAATTTCCAAGGTCTCTTTAATGAATTTTCAGTCCTTTCCAAAGAGCTTCCTAAAGCATGAAAAGAAAAAGAGAGGGGGGACAATCCAGGAATGACTTTATAATACTCTCCTACTTCATCCAGATAGGTTCTCTCAATACTTCAAAGTAGGCATTTTCTGTCACACTGCCCTCAGTTGGAAAGAGATTACTGGGTTTATGTACACTTTCATTCTTAGAAATATCCTTTCCAATTTCATTTGTAGCTTTGGCAGCGAAGGACAGTTTTACAGCTTCTTTTATGAATATTGCTATACATCATCTCCCACAAGGAGTGTGAAGATGTCAAAAACCATGTAGCTGTGTGTGTGTTTTTGTGTGAAGATGCAACAGATGTCTTCAGTAAACCCATGTTTTGGAAAACAGATGACCAACCAAAACTCTAAGCAAAAGCTTTACTGTTTGCTTCAGTGATGTACAAATCTGAAGTTCATATTTTGCAGTTTCTAATAGTTCAGAACAGCAAGAAATCAGGAACATGACTGAAAAACTCATTTACACATGTGTGAAGCAATGATAGGTTCCTCTTTCATTTTCACCATTGTACCTTCCACAGCCAACAGAGCAAACCATTATAAGATTCCACAATAAACCCATGTTTTGGAAAACAGATGACCAACCAAAACTCTAAGAAAAAGCTTTACTGTTTGCTTCAGTGATGTACAAATCTGAAGTTCATATTTTGCAGTTTCTAATAGTTCAGAACAGCCAGAAGTCAGGAACATGACTGAAAAACTCATTTACACATGTGTGAAGCAATGATAGGTTCCTCTTTCATTTTCACCATTGTATCTTCCACAGCCAACAGAGCAAACCATTATAAGATTCCACAATCCATTCACATTAGCTGTGGAAACTATAAGGAGAAGCTTCATTTGGGCATACAATGAACAATAAATTGTTTCTTTAGATTGCAGCCTAAATGAATATGCATTAGGAAATAAACTGCCTAATCTATATGATATTGAGCTAATGGAAGTACAGCCTCTGACAATGAATGGCTTAGGTGATGTCACAACAGAGAATCCTCAGCTACTGAGTAAATGACACCATTTGTAGACCAGCTTTTGTGAGGGAAAAGAAAGTTGTAAATTTGGCTAAGGACTGAGAAGATGTCTAGAATATAGGGAAACTTAGAGACAGAAGATGAGAGGCAAGGAGGCTGAAGGACAGGTGCGGAGTATGCAATGCACTGAGATAGAAAAACCTGAAGGAAAAAAAAGCTAGGAAATAATGTTTAAAGAAATGTGTGGGGTGGGAGGGAGGTCAGATAATTTGGGCACAGGGAGGCTTTGAGAAACTTTACAGAACTCAGTATCAGGAAGGACCTGTATGTTATAGGGCGAATGAATATGGAAGTGCTAGGGAGAGATAGGATGGCTAAGAGGCATGGGAAAACAGACTGAAGAACAGACATCTCAGAAACCAACGGGTGGTGGTGGGAGACACGGACTCAAGAAAGGAAGACTCGGGGATAAAGCAGATTTGGAGTAAAACAAGAAAGAGGGCACAGAGGTAATTTAAGATGTGCACTAAAGGTAAAGAAAAAAGCAGGTGTAAGAAGCTTGGAGGGCTGGAAATCATGGCTTCTACTATAACTAATATTATGAAATATCAACCTTCCAAGAAGCCAATCTGCCGCCCTGGCGCGGCATCCCTCCGGCGCCCCCGATGCCTCTCCGCCGCCTCCCTCCCGCGCTTGCCGCCCCTTGTGGCTTCTAGCGGGCGCCCGCGCTCCGGCGGGCTGAGGGGCGGATGGGCGGGCGCTCGCGCACCGGCGGGAACTAAGCCGGCCGCCCTCGCCTCCCAGAGCCCCATGGAGGGCTATGAAGCCCCGCGCCGCTTCAGCGCTAGCTGGGGCTCAGGCGAGGGCGGGCCTTCTGGGGAGGGGGAGCCCGGATGCCGGTGGGCTCGCGGGGGCGCCCCTGGGGTGCCCTGCGCCCTGGCGCGCCGCGACCGGCCTCTATGGAAACGGCTCTGAGAGCCAAAACACAGTGTGCAGAGTCAGAATTTTACATATCGATCTAGCTGCAGTTTCTAGTTAAACTGTTACTAGCAGATGCAAATGAAAGCTATTTTTCTGCAAGATCTTTGCAAGATTCGGGAATCCTTTCCACCAGTGTATTTTCACTTTTTATTTATGTATTTGTTTATTTCACAAAATGTATATACCGTTTGATTCTAATAAAACCTCTAAGTGGTTTAGAAGAAGGCTGTATTATTAGCACATTGTTTTCTGATAACTGCCGCCAATACTTTAAAGAGTAGGCATAAAATCACATAATGATACAGTGACTGGATAGTAACAAATATGCCATCTTATATGGGCCAGACAATTCAACAAACTTAAAGTTTTTTTGCTCTTCGCTGCCTCAAGAAGCAATGGTCCAGCTTCAGCTTTTTAAACTGGTATCGTTCAAGTCTTATGCCCATGCACACCACCTGTCCATCCCTCCCTTCTTCGCATGCTGTGAGTGAAGGTTCCCTTGGGTTACCCATTTCATCTTATGTCACCACAGTTTACTTTTATGTCCACACTGAAAAACTATGATGAGCAGGTTCTGAACAAACCAGGGTTTGAAACTTGTTTTACATCCCCAAGAATGCATAGGCACAGGGCTCGTGCTTGTCTATGTTACATCTGAACTAGACCATTATTTCCTGGTTGAAATGTAAGCAGCTGGAACAAAGTAGAGTCAAATTATCATTAGAGGGGTAAGGTAATCCATTCATTATTATCTAGCTACTCAGCAGGACAAGTAAGAGAGAGTTCCAAAAGAGGGTCAGAACAGAATGACACAGCTCAAGTCCAGCGTTAAAGTTAAAACCAATATAATTCATTTCATTTTCATGCTTTAAGAAACCAATCGCTTTTTTGTCAACTCAGTTTTAGGGAGGGAAAGAGTTGACTATCATGGTCCCAAGCACAATGAACCATTGATATAGCATAAGGAACTGGAGGAACTGGAGGGCAAAACCAACCACTCAATCAGGAGAATTCTTGATTTATTAAAGTTGTTTTAATTTATTTTTGTTATTCACCTTGAACTTGTCTGAATAGGATAAAAATGTTTTAAAGAAAGAAATAGGCCAGATTCCTTTTGTGCTCCGCGTCTGGAAAGTGAAGCTATAAAGCTGTTCAATTTGGTGCTCCTTTTCCTGTCCTTTTTCTTAATCTTTTTCTAGACAGCTCCTCTTCAACTACAGTTAAAGCTAACTGGCTTTGAAAGTATCCATAGTTAATGTTAGCCACACTTTATCAATCCAAATGTAACAAACCATGGTTGAGCAGAAGAGAAAGATTCCAAACTTCTCCTGCTGCACAGGAGGAAGAGACAGGAGTGTGAGAGCTCAAGGTTTGCTACAGCTCATTTATGTTCATTTGCATCCTGCTAAATAGGTTTAGCATGGTATGCAAATCTGCCCAACCTGTCTTTTGCTCATGGCTTATCTTCGAAAAGTTGCTGTGCATCATGGAGCCCATGCCATCACCTTAAAGGAATGTTTTATAATGTTGTAATCAACAGTTCATAGGAATGAAAACCACAGGAACACAGCTAAAAAAAAACCATTGGACAGAATTAATTTTGAAAAATGCTCTGAGGAGATACTATTTTTAAAATATAATTTATAACCATGTTGCTACTTGTACCAAGATTTGTGACTTGATACGTAACATGTATTGCAATTTTGTTTCTTAAGTCTGAATATGTTGTGGATGTGACAAAAAGCACTTATACCACTTTATTTAATTAATTCAAATGACTTTTTGACTGCCAGAACCAGAATGAAATGCCTTTAAACCTAAAACAAATATAAACACATACCAGTTTTAATGTGTGTTGTAAAAGAAAGGCCCTTTGATCCTAAGTTCAGAATCAAATAAGGCAAAATGGTACAGCAGGAGCAAATGCTAAAAACTTTGCATTGAGATCACTTCCAAGTGCCTAAAAACAGTCTTTGTTAGCTTGAAGTAGCAATTGCTTAACAAACTGTTCAGCAAGAACTGGGTACATCTGATTATGTCAAAGGAGGCATTTTTTGTGTAAATATTTGCAAAGGAGTCGATTCAATACAAATGATTGCTGACCCAAGGATTGCTTAATACTGATTACCTTTATTACAAAAGTATTCCACTTCTTCACAGCTCAGATTCCCAGGCTCAAATTCTGCAGAAAAGCTTCCCTCCAGAGGAAAGTCTTCTTTGGAGATAATGTCATTTCCCTCCGATAGACACTCTTCTTCTTCATCCTCAACAGCATCCTCAAGGGGGCCTTTAAAGAAACCAACAACATTGTACCAACATAACGTACAAGTAGTCGTATAATAAAAGTGTAAAGTTGGACATCTGTACCTAAGGTTTTATAGAAGTAGATGATCATAGAAGTAGATGGTCTTCCATAGGTGGCTCTTCTTATTTAGCTTGGTCTTTAAAATGTTCCTTACAGTGCATGCCAACCCTGCAGCAAGTCCAATGGACTTGAATGGGTCTCACTCCCAAGTACCTTTATAGGCATGCAACTTCAACCAACTTATTTTTCCTAAGCTATATCTAATACAAAAAACTGAAGTAAAATATGAATGGCAGTCCTAATTTTCTGTGGTGGCCCCTCTTTTTTGGTATGCTCTCCCCAGGAAGGCTAGCCTGGCACTTTCATTACATATATTTAGGGGCCAGGAGAGAACATTTCTCTTATCTCAGACCTTTGGCTAAATAAACAATCTATGGCCTTTTAAACTGGGGTGGGTGGGTTTTTTTGCTATTGTTTTAAGTATTTTTGTATACCTGTGCTCCTTAGATGAAGGGTGCTATATATATAAATTAAACAAACAAACAAACAATAAATAAATAAATAAATAAATAGCACAATCCTCACTGATTTTCAGTGAAATAGGATTGCCCTCTAATCAGGGAATTCCATAGCCATGGAGTCACCACTGAAAATACTCTATCCTGGGAGCCCATTTTTCATGCTATGCTGACTAATGGAACCATGTCTCCCCCAGACTGCAGATTTTGTTTCAGAAGGTACTGATGAAGGTTCTTTTTTAACTACTTGGATCCTAAGTTATTAGTGATTTGTGCAGTAGTACTGATATCTTGTATTCACATTATACCCTAAGGCCAGAGTCCAACACTTTTGGTATTTTGGGCCCAAAGGCCAGTACATATACTTGGGTACAAACAATATCAATGGCAGGATGGGGGGCAGGGATAAGTATACACCATCTGCTTTCATGTCAAAAACATACTTGTGAATTATCCTGTTTTATAGTACTATACCAGTGTTTTTCAACCTTTTTTGGGCAAAGGCAACTTGTTTCATGAAAAAAATCACGAGGCACACCACCATTAGAAAATGTTAAAAAAATTAACTCTGTGCCTATATTGACTATATATAAAGTAATTTTCCCACGGCACACCAGGCAACATCTCGCGGCACACTAGTGTGCCGCGGAACAGTGGTTGAAAAACACTGTACTATACTACCTCTGTATTTAATAACCAGTTTTACTCAAAGTTAAGTATTTCTAGTATCAATGGTCTTATTTTATATTTGATAAGTAGATAGGGTATTTGAAATGAGAATCTCGGAATACTTTTGAAGACTAAAGGTAAAGAATTCTGTCAATCATGACTTTAGTCTCTAAAAACAATGATAATCAGAGCCTTCAACTTATACACACAAACACATTTCAGGAAAGCAGACAGGCAAGACTTGAAAGAAGAAGAAATACAACACATTCCTCAAAAGGAGGTGGGGGTTGATATAATGGAATACTCCTCTTGTATCTGAGCCAACGGAATCTATCCTATTTGAAGGCTCCTTTTTCATTCTTATGTAACCAATTTTTGCTACTACATAACAAGCATATATCTGTACATTTTAATAAAAAAATAAATCACCAGCCTGCTTACCCACATGGCAATATGGATAATACACATGTACGCATAACTGGTCTACCACATCACTGTATTATGTCAATGCCCATGCATGGAAACAAAGAAACACTGAAACTGAGCTTGCACATTATTATTTTATATTCCAGAAAGGAATATGGTATATTTTAATGAAACTAAATTTACTATATAGTGACAAGTTGTAACCTTATATAGTGCACTTAGAGTGACATTTGCCCCCTACTTTGGGGATTCCTGTCAGTTATTCTGAGATCCCATTATTGGAATCACAAGCATTCCTAGAAATGTACACCTCTGGAAGAGCTCTTTGAAGCAGACAGGATGAGGTCAAAAAAGTGTACTTCATCTCAGTCTCCAGAGGCAAACTGATAAATCAAATTCCAAGTCCTATCAGCTTTCAGGTCTACCCAAATGCCAAGTGACTAGAACAATATCTTATGCTCTATCTATCTAAGTATATATATATGCACACACACCCATTCTGAAGTGAATGCTGGAAGCTGAATCGTCTTCTCTCTCTGAACAAAGTGAGTCCTAAAAAGAAGGGATTGCTAATAATGATAATAATAATAATTTTGTAATGCTGACACACATTTCAAGCCCATGTTATTCAGAACATACCTTTTCAGTGTTGAGGCTCAGCATGGGCTCATTTTTACCAATTGACCATGAACCCTAATCATTGCTCCCTTCCTTTGCCATGATCCTAACATAACTGCAGTGAGGGCATTTGGCAGTATCTGGGGCCTAACCAGGGATCTTACTGTCCACTATTTGAATTTAAAAAGCAGGGTGGAACTCCAACTTTTAAAAAGGTTCAAGGTTAAAACTATTTCTTTGCTACTTATTATGAAAAAACTGTAAATCATTTTCTCTAGTCCTTTCTGAGTTTGCCTGACAGCAGTTAACAAGGATGGGGAGGATACAGAGGTGTTCCTGGACATTGCAAATCCACACAAACCTGATGTAATTGAGCTTAACAGCAAGGCAAAAGCTATTTTTTTCTGGCCAAGGAAAATGGGAGCTATTTAAAATGAACAAGTTCTTCCTGCAGCCACTCACTTTTAACATAAGTTGCATCAGGGGATCTGTAGGAAAGAAACATTTTTATTAATTTTTTCCTTATCTGAGAGAAGAATGTTGATTTTTTTTCATTTACGTTCCTTGCCTGCAGGTAGCAGACCAGAGAATCATATAGTAGATTTTTCCCCCCTTTTGATTAATTTCATTCCATGTGTTATGTTATTTTTATATATAATTGATTTCAGGTTTTGCTCATAGCTGTACATCTTTTTTATATCTCTACCTACTGCCTTCATTCAATCAAGAAAGTTGAAGGAAATTACCTGAATTTTGTTAAGTTTATTTAAAAAAAAGAGCTCTGTGAATATTTAAATTGAGTTTTGAAATGCTAATACAAGGAAGATATTAGAGAATTTTAATGGTGGGTTCCATTTGACCCACAGACTATTGAAGAAAGGGTCAAATTCTATTCAAATTATTTCTTTACAGTAAAAAATAATATATGAACCCTTTGATTTTATAAAAGTGGATTAACATTCATCCTTGCTCAGTCTTTTGGCACTTTGGTACATGACAGAATTAACTGGGGTTGTGTATAAAGTTTTCAAAAGCCTTTAGATGTTTGAGTAGTTTAGAACTTTACTTTCAATAATATCTCTTCCACTTGTCTCTTTTGAATAATACTAAAAGATCTCAAATAAACTTCTGTCTGTTGCTGTTTTTCCCCCTAGAGCCTGTGCCAGACGAAGCTAGATTCACTCACAGAAAGCTACTGTAATGAAAAGAAACAGAATGTAAGAATTATTCTGAAATACAGGTGTCAGGATGTGCTCTTCATTGGGTCACTTATAAATCTCTTATTCTATTTATGATTTGTAAAAATATTTATACTGATGTACAAAAACAGACTTTGCAAGTAATATATTTGCAGGGGAAACATTTTGTGTGCTGGCTTGTTTGTTTTTCTTCCAAGAAAAGTGACTCAATAGAGCAGAGCCAGACCAAGGAAAGCAAACATGGCACACTGCAGATGTGTCTGGACTACAACTTCCATCATTGTTGTCCACTGGCCATGCAGGTTGGAAGTTGTAGTCCAGCAACATCTGCAGGGCACTTTGTTTCCTATCCCTGATCCAGACACAGAGAGAAGTTAATTGTATGCTGGAGCAGGGGTGGCTAATATGTGGTACTCCAGATGTTGCCGGACTACAACCTGCGTAATTATTGACTATTGGCCATGCTGGCTGTCCTACATACCCCCTGCTCAGAAAGGCAAACAGCCGATAGTTAATTCTTTATTGACAAAAGCACACACAGCAATTCCTAAGGTGCACTAGATACACACACAAACACTTACTTCTAGCATCTACTTAAGCTGGCATTAACTTTTCCAAGTTCATGCCTGGCGGAGCAGCTGAAGGAACATTGGAACCATGCCTCCATCCTCCAGACTTATGCACCCTCATTTGATGAAGTGTGCATGTACAACCTGAGGCTTCTCCTGCAATCCCATCTTCAAATCTCTGGTTCTAGGAGACAGAGGGGCAAGGGAATGTGGGGATTTGAATGGCCCGCCCCTTGCCTGAACAGCCTTTTCCTCCACTTCTGACATATCCTGCACCCCCACCTCCATTTCTGACTACTCAGACCCTTCCCCTACCCACCCACCCCAAACTCCTGCCCCACAGGTGGCACCAGACCCCTTAAATCATGGGCCTCATCTCCTGGGCCAGCCTTCGACCCCCCTAACCTCTGTAAGACACCTGGTCCTGTCAAAGCCCCACCAGTCCCTGTTACTGCTGGGGCCTGATGAGAGATGGAGTTCAATTTTGGTGGGAGAAATTAACTGGTGGGAGCTGTGGGGGCAGGGAAGGACATGGATGATTAAGAACCTTAAGATGCATAAGAAGGGAAGGATGAAGCAGGAAATGGATATGAGAAGAGAATACTATAATATAAAAGAAAAGCACTACAAGAGTGATTATAAAAATGATGTGAATAAAATGGAAGTCCCAAAGAAAAGGAGAGGTAAGATGAACTAAGCAGAAAAGGGAGAGTCAGCATTTACCATACTTGAAAAAGTGGGAAGTATCTATCATCTGTTTAAAAAATCATGAAAGGTCGCTAATCCATGTTAAGAAATATTGTTTGTTTACTTTTACATATTCCCTTTGGCTATTTTAGAAAAGTAATACTAAATTTTTCAAGAGGCTTCCAATTGATACATGGTCAGGGAAAAAGTAAAAGAAATGATCCATCCATTTATCAACAAGCAATATACATTAAAAGTACTAGTATTATGAACTAGTATTATGTAGTCATCGCCCATTCCAACCTGTTGCAGGAAATAAAAATAGGATGCACATAAGAACTTTGAAGCCCCTAATGATGTTGCTCAAGAGAATTTACTGGCCAGCATATGTGCAACAAGCACATAGATCAAAGAAAATGAAAGCTGGTTGGGGTAGGACGTGGAGGGAGCTTGGCCTTCCCAAAAAGAGGTCAAAACTGAACCCCTCTGCAATACCACTTTGGAACTGGTGCAGTTAAAAAAACACAGGGGGAAAATACCACCCTTCTGTCTTGACAGGCAGGTTAGTAAAGCACTGCCACTCCTGCCTTCCTGGCCCCCTTGCAGAATTGCTTTCAAAGCCTTTAAACACACTCATCACACTTAGATAACAAGGTTTGTTTACAAACATGTTGCACAGCAACTTAAAATATGCTATACCTTAAGTTGCTGTGCAACATAACAAGCATATTTTGCTCATCATACATTTGCACTGAATTCTCAACTGCTCACATACTTAAGATCATGTTATTGTTTTCATGGTAATCTAACCTGAGATGAAATTTTCCTATCATAAAAGCTTCAATTAACCATGGGCTCTTTTCTTTGCTCTCAATTTGCATCAGTCACTGTGATTAACCCCTCGAAGACACAAACAAATCAGCGACCCAAACAAGCCTGCTGTTTTTTATAGAAAAAAATTAAGACAAGTGATTACATAGATCCAACAAAAGAGGTATATAGCTGTCTGCAATGTACATAATCTGACTTTTAAAGTCTACTAGTCAGACAAATATAACATAGTATTGACACTGTATATTATAATATTGCACTGGGAAGGATGGTGTTTTTTTGGCAAATATATATTTATTATTTCACCAACAAACAAATTAAATACATATTCATCAAATATGATTTTACAATATTACACAAACTCCGCCGAGTTTTCTGACTTCCTTCCTTCCCTTCTCTGGTTTTCTAATATTTCATCATTCCCTCGCTTTTCCTTATTTCTCACATGTTTTGTCATCTTATTGGTTATCATTATCTATCTTTACATTTTTGTCCTGCTGCAAGAATTCCATCATACCTGTAAGTGCTTACAAATTTTTACAATCTTTCATATAATCTAAAAATTTACCCCATTCCAATTGAAACCTTTGATCTCTTTGGTCTCTTATTTCCCCGGTTAGTCTCGCCAATTCTGAATATTCCATTAATTTCCTTCTCCAATCCTCGACCGCTGGTAGATCTTTTAGTTTCCAATTTTGCGGATGGTTTTTAACATGTCCATAAATGGTGTGAAGTTAGGGATAAGCTGTGAAGTGGCCAGGTCTGCTACTTACATCAAATTATTCATAGTAGAAAAAAAACAAAACAAAAAGGGATTACAAAGAGCTTCAAAAGATGGGATATAAACGGGTGAACAGGCAATAAAATGGCAAATGCACTGCATTATAGACATTTGGGCAAAAACAAAAACCCTAGATAAAGTCTGAACTCACAGTGACAAGTCAGGAAAGGGATCTCAAAATCATGATGGACAGACAGCTCCACTATGAAGATGTTGATCAAGTATGTGGTAGTTATGAAAAATTATGCCAGGGATCATTAGGAAAGGGATCAAAAATAAAACTGCTAGTGTTGTTGTGCCTATCTATGGTGCAATCATACCTGGAATACTATGTACAGTTCTGCCTGCTGCAGGTGAGAGTCAAACTAAATATTACATTAGCTAGGTAGCTGTACCCTTTAAGTGTCTTCCACATAAAGGCACTGCAATGTAGATAACATATTACAGTTTGACCCTTAAAAAGAATATTGTTGAGCTGGAAAATGTGCAGAAAAGAGCAACTAAAATTATTAAGGGGCTGGAAATCAATGCTATTAACGTAAGTAAGTATGTAGTGACAGGCACTTTGCTAGTATATACTGACATATGGGGACCCATGAAAAATGTTAACAGAAGAGGGAGGGAGAAAAGGGTTGGGTCAAATATATTATCCATACACACACACCTCACTCAATGAAGCAAGTCCTAGAGACTGAAACCACTTCAGCCACCCTATGTTCCAGCTGCAGTAGGGAATAGTTTCCACTATAAGCAGCAATGCCCTTTTTATTATACACACAAAGTCATAACTATTTTGTTTACTATTTATAGGACTCAGGAGTCAAAAACATCTTTACAAATCTGTTTACTTAATCTAGTACGCATCACAAAAATTTGTATTGGAAGTTCACTATAATGTTTTTGCTAAGTTTTGCTTTGTATCACATCAAATAACTTTCCTATCCTGCCTGTTTATATTCCTCATATATTTACAGACAACTTATTGTATTTCCTTTAATAGCTAATTTATCAAATTGCACACTTCAGTGACTATCTCATCTGTCCTCAATAGTCAATTACAGAAGCCTTTCAATCTTTTTGTTGTTCTACTCTCGAATTTTTTTCGAATTCCTTAGTGCTGATGTACTTCCTTTATTCAGATTTATTTATTTTATTCTAGATGTATTCTTGGCAAAGAATTTCTCTCCATCCTGTGTTGCAATCATTTTAACAATTGTTTATACGTACACACTTATTTTACAATTATAGTCCAAGAGTGTAAAGCAACAAACAGAACTGCTACTGGAATTCTGTGTATCTTAGCAGAAAACATGTACCAACAATGTTTTTTGTGTTGCACCCCATTGCTGCAATCCATTCTGTTTTCCTGAAACTCAATCCACAGATGGAGGTTCTCCACCCAGAATCATTTCAACGACTCCATTCTATCTATACTTTTCCTTTGTGTACGCATATCTACTTGTATGAGGAAGCCATAGCTCCAGGTTCAATCCTTGATATCCTAACAGGATCAGGTAGAAGGCGGCCCAAAATACTCCCATCTGAGACCCTAAAGAGCTATTGTCAGTCAGAACAGATACTACTGAGAAAGATGGACAAATAGACAGATTTTGTATAAGACAAGTTTTTGCAGTAAATTTATAGAGTGCCACCTATGTGCACAAGGCTTGTGTGTTTGCACGTCAGAGGATAAAATGAGCTTGACAAGTGCACAATATTTTAGTACCTCAAAGTAGTGTGCAGAATAAAAAGAGGCTCACAATTTTGCAAATGGAAAAAGAAACCCTATGGAAAACCATCTAGGAGGCAAATTAGCAATTCACCGAAACATTACCCAATATAAGTGTGTAAGAAAGCCAACACCATCCTGGAGAGCTGTTAAAACACTGACATTTTTAAGACTGCTCTTAATAGGATAGAAGAGAGTTAAAATTAAAGTGTAAAATATTATAATAATATATTATAGTAGTAATAATAATGGTCAGCCATTGTTAGTAATACAGACGAAACATAAAAAATGGCTTGCAGCCCTGCTTGTCACAGGCAATATAACATGATTGTCCCATACAGTAATAGAAATTCTTTTGAAAATAATTAGATTTCCAAGATGGACATTTTTATAGAAGTGACATTGCTATTAAAAAAATGAGCATAAAACTCTATAGACCGCGATATTACAAAATGTCACCATGCATTATAATAACATGTGGGTACTACTGCAAGGATATATGGAAAACGGAAGGATGTTGGTTGGGGAATAGAGTTATACTACAAGAGATACAAGGGATACGAATCTGAAGACATAAGAAATGCAATAGTAATATGTGGAAAGTCTGCATACACTCCTGAAAGTAATCTTTATGGTCTATTTTTTTTCCTTCACAAATATTCAATTCCTACCCCTTTTACTCTTTTATCATTAGTGGCACACAAGTCATTAAATGCAAGTTTAGTATTTTCTCTTACATAATGTATGATTTCTTTGTTAAACTAAACTGAGCATCAATATTTACAGATTACTATCTGTAAAAATAGCACAAGAAATTGTAATAATGTCACTAGCATAATATTTAATTGCTCTGTAATTATTTAGGACAAGATCGTTGGAATATTTCCTTTAAAGTATCTGTGCATGTTCCCGCTTGATGTCCCAGCAAAGGAACACTCGAGAAAGGATTTATTCTCATCATCAGAATCCAGACTTTGGTGGAAAAATTAGTAAACAGCTATTCTGTTGCCAAACTGTACACTCAGATGTTCTTCCAGCTTCTGCTGGCATGCAATGTGGATTTTTAGGGTGCAATTCAAGATAGTTTTGACTTCACTGGATATTTATCCCCAACTCCCAATCCTGGTCAATAAACCCAAACCAGCCTTCATAGATTTGTTTGCTTTGCTGTTTGCGAGCCCAAAGTTTCAAAAGTCTGGATCAGGCAACAGGGACAGAGCTCCTGCTCACCTTTCTCTGGCTTCTAAGAGACTCCTGGTTCCTGTATGCATGCACACAAATGTTTAACAAAACCAATGTGTGCCTATGGGAACATGTGTACATGTTTCCAGGTACAGAAATATTACCAATTGTTGTTGTTCAGTCGTTCAGTCGTGTCTGACTCTTCGTGACCCCATGGACCAGAGCACGCCAGGCACGCCTATCCTTCACTGCCTCCCGCAGTTTGGCCAAACTCATGTTAGTAGCTTCGAGAACACTGTCCAACCATCTCATCCTCTGTCGTCCCCTTCTCCTTGTGCCCTCCATCTTTCCCAACATCAGGGTCTTTTCCAGGGAGTCTTCTCTTCTCATGAGGTGGCCAAAGTACTGGAGCCTCAACTTCAGGATCTGTCCTTCTAGTGAGCACTCAGGGCTGATTTCCTTTGAGAATGGATAGGTTTGATCTTCTTGCAGTCCATGGGACTCTCAAGAGTCTCCTCCAGCACCATAATTCAAAAGCATCAATTCTTCGGCGATCAGCCTTCTTGATGGTCCAGCTCTTACCAATTAAGAGCTAATATTCAGGGGATTTTTCATCACAAATTGGAGCCTGAGGAAATGTCACTAATTTGGACTGACAGAAATATATAACTGGCTGCAGTGAAAAAGGTTTTAAACAATGGCTAACTTCAGTATGCTCCATATAGCTCTTTTCATTAGATGTACACATATACCATCTGAAAGCCCCTCAAAACGGCTTTGATTGTTCTTAGGGATCTAGTTACTTTTGCTTGCATCTTTTGAAAACAGTGACCAGTAAGGCAAGGAGAAGGAAGAAAATACCACTTTCTGGATGGTGACATAGAGGATTGCCCCACCAACCACATTAGCTGTGGGAGACATGAGACAGAAATCGAGGCAGGAGTAAACTGACGTAAACACCACTCAGGTTCACAGCTGCTGTTTGACTGAGTATTCAGAGTGGGCTGGAGGAAGACTACAAGGATGGCAGTGGATCTTTGAAGAGAGTTACTGAAACTTCCAAGGAATAACAAAAACTCTGATCCTAGTTGGAGCATTCCCAAGCATGTCAAGCATTTGTTTCAATTCTAGCCAGAAAGAAGACAGAAACTTGAGAAAGGTTTAAGGATTAATGTCCATCCAAACCCTTTGAAATGCAATAAAAAAAACTAAAGTGGTGCTAATATAGGTGTTAGGAAATGCATGTGTTGTTTACATTGAAAAATATATCTTTCAGAAACCAGAAAAGCATAATACAGCCCTCATACTTTACGCCAAAAAAATAGGAAACACAAATGAAAAAGGATTTTCTTTTGGTCTTTTTTCATGGCGAAGTAGTACCTAGCAGACAACTTAAAAGTGGAACTTAAACTAGTGTCTTCCTAGGCCATCCAAAAGGGAATATGGACCTTTAGTGATTTTCAAACATCAGAGCAAGTTTATATGCAGCCATGCTACCGGTGGCTTTCCATGAGCTGCAGCACAGATGAAGGAATTCATGCAAAGGGTCTCCTCATCCCTGGAAAACATTAGGTTGCCTGTTAATAACACTTTCTTTGATATTCTCTTTAATTGCACATTTGCTGGACCTTATTGGATATCCAACAAGGCAGTGCAGGGTGCTGCTCACAGACAGGGTAGTGTCTTCTGGGTTTGTGAGGCTGTACTTAAAAGTATACAGTAAAACAGTTTTAGAGAACTGTCCCTGATAACACACACAGGTGAGAGCATAGTTCACCTTCCATGCTATACTACTCAGGTTTGGGGCTGACTGACAGCTTCTTGTGCAACCAACCTGAAAAGTTACCAGCCTGGAAAGCTATCCCACAGTGCTGCTACCTTACTACACCAATATGCCAACACAAACCTACACTAGCAATAGTAGAGATAGTGTTATTTTTGAAGCCTGGTGATCCTATATCAATTAATATGGCTGGCTCTTCCATCCTCCTTAGCTCTCCTCTCCAAAGAAAAAATGGTTTTGTATTTTCTGTGGATAGCAGCAAAATGGTTTCAAATTGGATGGGGGATGGCATGTTGAGATTCCAGCATTGCAGAGGGTTGGACTAGATGACCTCAGAGTAACTTCCAACTCTAAAATTCCATGATTCAGGGATGGGCGTGCCTGTGATAAGAACTCTGCACACTCTTGTATTTCTTGGTTTAGAAAATACAAATTAATGTATGTGCCTTAAGATTTTGTTGTGCAGCCAACACATTTGTTTGTGGTGTTTTTGGTTCATACAGTGCCTACCCTTCAGTGGCTCAAGCAACTGGATAATCTACAGGCAGATCAGAGCATTTTGTGTTGATATTTTAGTATTGTTGTTATGGCTTATAGCCAAACAAATAAGTGCTTAGGATAAAATATAACATTTGCAACAACCACTATATTACCATGCTCGTCTATTACAGAGAACTAATCAGGCAATGACTCAGCAAATGGAACCCTAAAGGCTTTTTCATCCACAATAGGACAGCTACACTGGCATTATCCAACACATATATTAAGAAGCAACCTTACAGCTGACGAGTAGCACAGCCATGTCCCACAAGCACAGGATGTTGAAATTACACTGTTGTGTGCCAATTTATAGTCCAAAGGGAGTAATATCAGATGTCGATATAGCATGTACCCATTGGGAGTGTGGATGGTAGATGTGAACAGTGGGATGGGGCAGTAAGCCAGTTTTAGGCATAGTCTGTGAAGGGAGATAGCCATGGAGGGATATCCAGATGGTTTCATCACAAGTGACATGAGTATGTAAATGCAGACAAGGTAATCAACATTCCAACTCTGTGAACTGTGCATTCTATTACATTCTAAGCACAATCACTCCTCAACATTCTACTTAGGATTGTCCTACAAATCTACTAAATCACACCATCTGAACTATCAATGTTTTTGTTTTGACCTGAAAATGGAGCATAGTGGACTACAGTCCTGATGTATATTCAGGATTCTGGCAATAATGCACCCAACCACCTACTCATTAAATCCTTGTTCATCCTGGTTTATTAAAGCTAGTCAAAGTGGTGTGACTGAATGGGTCATAGGTGTGGTAAACATATATTGGCATAGGTAGTTGCCAGCTGCCCATAAAATGGAGACTGTGTGCAAACTTTTAAAAAGCACACCCATTACCCGATGGCATGTAACAACTAGTGACTAGTTGTCCACACCCTTTTACTGGCATCAACGGTGGAGAGGGTGATTGTGGTGCAAATGCAAGTATTCCTGGATAAGACTTATTAACTAGATCCACTACAATCTAGGTTCAAATCAGGGGTTGGTCGCCCTGATACATGAATTTTATCGTGATATAGGGTGTGTGTGACCCTGCAGGTTCTGCTTGATCTCAATAGCTTTTGATACCATTAAAGATGGTATTCTCTTACACTGGCTCGGTGGGATGGGTATTGGAGGCACTGTATTAAGGATGTTCCATCCTTACCTTCAAAGTCATGCTCAGAGAGCAGCACTGGGTGAGTGTTTCTTGTTCCCCCAACGCTTGTGCTATGGAACTCAGCAAAGTACTACCCTCTCTCAAGTGCTACTTTGCATCTATATGAAATGGTTGGAGAGGTTATTAGTTTTGTGGCAAGGTGTCATCAGTACACTGGTGACACACAGGTCTATTTATCCACAGCAGGTGAATCAAAAGAGGCTGTGAAAGCTCTGGAATTGTGTTTGAATGCAGCAGTGGATTGGATGAGGGCCAGTAAACTGTGCCTGAATCCTGAGAAGACGGAGGTTATTTGGGTGGGTGATTCCTATGCCTGGGAAACTGCGAAGTTACCTGTTTTGGACAGGGTCATACTCCCTTTGAAGAAGATAAACAGCTTGGAATAACTCCTAGATACATCTATATCTCTCCGTCAAGTGTCCTCTGTGGCAAGAGTGCTTTTGACCCACTTGATCTAGTTTGCCAGCTACAGCTGTTCTAGGTATATTCTGACAGCTGTAGACCATGCATCGGTAACCTAAAGGCCAGATTTCATACTGTATGTGGGGCTGCCCTTGGCCCTGGTCAGAAGCTCCAACTGATGCAGAATGCAATGGCTAGCCTACTGATGTGAGTACGTACTGTCCAACATGTGACACCAGTTTTAAAACATCTGCACTGGCTGCCCATCTATTACCAAGCCAGGGTCAAGGTACTTGTATTAATTGACAAAGCCCAAAATAACTTAGGTCCAGGTTATCCTGAGGACTGGAAGAACCTTTATCTCCCAGCTTGATCACTGTGATCACCTGTAGGAGCATTGTTGGTTCTCCCCCAAGTTGGTGAGGCTCATATGATAGCTACAAGAAACCAATCAGCCCAGTCCTGTAGAAAGTTCTGCAGGAGAGAATCAACAGGTGCCTTCTGTTTTAACTTTTAAATGCCTGCAGAAACCTTATGCAATTAAGAAAACAAATAGTTGATTATCTCTGATGTTAAATTAAGTTTGTATATGAATATTGTTTTTGTAAATCACTCTGATATTTATGTAAGATAGAGGTATATAAATATTTTTATTATAATTATTGTAAAATTATTTAAAATTTTAAAGAAGTTAACAGAAAAATCCAGATGTTAACAAAATGCTACCAGACACTGAACTTTGGAAAGGAAACAAGTCCAAGTACTGCATAGCTACTGCAGTATATCCAATTAAAGAGAGCATATAGTTTAGCAACTCTAAGATCATCTGGCTTATCCTGATATTCAAACAGGAATGTGCCAGGGCTGCCAGAGAGGATCCCAGCCACTCAAGATACTTTAGCCACCAAAATAGAAACATTCTTCCAGGAAGACCAGCAGCTATCACCTTTTTAATCCAATATGTAGCTTGCCTATCATGGTTCAGTAATTAACAATCACTTCTAGCATTTTTGTCCTCACCTTGAAGATCAACTCCGAATCATACAAATATTCTAAATGTATTTAAAGTCTTTCTTGTTAACAGGGTGCCTGTCAATGAAAGCATTATACAGTGGTAACATATGTCAACAACAAAGAAAATAAACTTGATTGATTGGTTGTTGGTTGTTGTTGTTTTTAACAAATGAAAGATACTGCATACAATTAGCACAAAGATGAAACACACAGAAGCAAAGTGAAGTTATTCCAGGTTTGATAAAAATCGATTTAGTGACAAAATATGGATTCCTTTATTTAAAAGACAGGACTTCTCAGCTTAAGAATGGTAAACGACACAACGTCATCTACCGTATTCATTACTGTGGGCTTAGTTGCTAGTCACATATTCTCATTTGCAAGTAATTACAGGTACTAGGATCCAAGTAAAGCTATCCTGAAACACAAGGATCATCTATTGAGCACATACGGATGAATGATCTTGTACTCCTCTTATATGTTCCTCCAGTTCTACCTGAACATGAACTCTGCAATGTCTTCAGTTTTAATATTATGAATATTTGTGACTACCAACTAAGGGTTGTTGTAAATGTCTTCACAGGGTGCACAATTGGAGAGAGGAGGGTAGCATTTTGTATTTTTGGGGCTGGTGCTGCAAATAATCCAGCTGATTCAGGTTGTCCAAGGAAAGTTGTTTACCTTAGTTGGGGAGCAGGGGGAGCAGCCTCCTTCCTATTCCTGCAGCTTGTGTGTGTGGTATACTTCTCAAACATGCAAGAGCAAAAGCTCTGCTGCCAGCCACCATTTCCCAGCCCCAGAAAGACATTTACATAGAGTACATTTCTAATGCTGTACTTGAGATGTATTATTATGATGATTTATGAATCAAGCATCCGACTGGGAGAAGGTATATGGTAACTGCCAGGCAAGCAGGCACTCACATACTCTTGGTGTTTGATCTTGCTGGCTGGCAAAGTTCACAGACACACACATACACAACGAAAGGAGGAAATAAAGCTGTTGTTAACTTGTAAAGATACATTACTTAAGTAGATAACCTACTCCCCACCCCCACCCCACCCCAATCCAACAAATTGAGCTTTAGTAGGGATGATTTCCATGGGGTTTTTTTTATGTTGTTCCATTGCGGAATCAACTTCTACCACACTTTCAAAGCCAAGTCACTATCTTCTTCTGATGTCATATTTCTCCCCCCTGAATCAGTTCAATTAATTTCACCTCCAAAAATGAGGGTGCTACAGGGGAGGGTCAGATTTCTCCCACCTCAGTTTGTAAGAGAGGAGAAACGACTCAGTACCAACTAAACAGCATCCCAGAAGTAAAACAAAAACAAAAAAACCTTTCTCCAGTAACTTCCAACCCTTGCTTTTGTAAAGTTTTGGACACTTAGCATTCAATAAAGTTATATGCTTTGTACCCTCGGATGAGAGCAAAACAAAAATATAATTCTTTATTACGTAAGTAAACATAATTCTGCACAGCAAATGGCATGTAGCTCCAAGACCGTAGGTTATAGATTCTGCTCCTAGGCTATATACAGTCATTATTTAGCTCAGATCATTATAGCTGGGGTGCACCTTGGTAATATGGTGCCCTTTGTGAGGCCAAAATTTGATGCCCCCACCCCTAGCCCTTGTGCCGCCTTCCCAAACCCAGGTAAGGGAGGCACTGAGCTTTGGGAAGAAGGTGCGAACCTTTGGCAGGGTCTTAGAGATCTCCCTACTCCTTCCCAAAGCTGGGCAAGCCCTAACTAGAACCCTGTCAGAGCCCTCACACCTCCTTCCCAAAGCCCAGCTCTTACTAGGCTTTTGGAAGGAGGTGGGAAGATATACTTTTTTCTCTCTTTGTTTTATTAAAGATTTTCTTGGTTTACAAAATGTCTCTCGCATTTTTCCATGTAACATTTTTACATACTTTTGACCCCTGCAGGGGAACTGCTCTTACTGCCCTAAATCTGCCTCTGTTATAGCAGCCTGCTGGTTGTTCCAGAAGTACATGGACATTGGAATAGCCCTCTAGAGTTATCAAAACAAGACAGGCTATTATACATTGTTTCTCTGATCTTCTCACAATAATTCCCTAACAGTGTAACTAACAACATATATGTGCAACTATTTTCATTGCCTTAATTTGCACCTTCTCCCTTTTGCTTATTTTCTATTTCCTTCTCTTTAGCTGAATGTGATCCACTGCTTTTTAATTCGTTAATTTTACAAAGAATAATGGTATCCTGTGCAAATTAATCATGCTGGGTATTGCCCCCCCCCCACACAGAATTTCAATAACTAACACCTGGAAATAAATTTTCATACAAAAATATATCAACACATCCCAAACATCTTTAAAACACTGATATTATTAAGTGTTTTTAACCAGTAGCAGTTGACTGTACCCCACCATCTACACACAATGTAGGGCACTTAAGATGAAGGATACATTTTACTTTCTTGCCAGAAATATGGAACTCTTGGCTCTGTTTAGGCAGTAATATCACAAATTATCCACAGTGCACACAGATCACTAACCTGACCCTTCTTTCAGATTTTTATTAGAAGCAGAGTAATTGATCCTGACAGAAGAAAGGAGGAATTCTCACAACCATTAAAAAAAATCCTCTCAACAATAGTGATGAATTTTATTTTTAATAGATTATGTAACCTTTCAGCTTGGCAGACTAACTTTTACAACAATACTAAATATAAAGGTTTAATATCACTTAACTATAACAAATGGATTTGCAATACTTAATCATTCAGGTATATATACTAAAAGACAAATGTTCCATTAAACCATCTTCCTTTTCACCCACCACCCACCTCCTGTCTTCATATTTGGAATATAGTATGCTTAATGTCCTTGAATGTCTAGGAAATGTGTGTTAAATGTGGGGTTTGCAATGCAAGTGGCATTAATTAATGATTTTTAATTATGCCTTAAAGTACTATTGATTGTATTTTCAACAATAGGAAGTAATATTTAAGTTTAGATTCATGCTGAAATATAAAACTCATTTTTCTAATATTCAGGCAAACAGGAAGGACATGAGAACATTGTTTTTAATTGAAGGATTAAAATCATTTACATATTTAAAAAGCAGATGTTTAAAGAACTTGTGTCAATTTTAACATTTATACACCTTTTATCAAGTTGCACTGTCAAGTCTTTCCACTTCCCCAAATAGATGTGGTCCACATTATTTAAATATATGCTTACATTTGTATGTGTGCAGCAATGTGTTATAGTTACATTTTCCAAAATATATTTGTAGTTGCTTTAAATATGGGGCGGGCTTTCTCGGCAACACCCTTGACCCTACTCCCCATTTAAAAACTGTCCCTATACTTTACACAGCCTCCACCACCCAGGCATCTACAGTGACAATAAAACATAATGGTAGCACAGATTTCTGCTGAACTTTCGGTTCTAGCTCAGGGGCAATTTTCTTACCAGTACTATGCTAAGCTATGCAGTTCAAGGAAATAGGTTAAATAGCACAGACTCAGATTGCACTTACACACATTTAAAATAAACTGCACTATCTAGAAGGGATCAAGCATACAGACTACCTTCTTTGGACACTTAGGAGTGTCTTAGGAAGATCACAATGAGCATTAATGTTATATTCACAATAATATAGAAAACAGTACACAACAGTTACAGGTAGGTAGCCGTGTTGGTCTGCCATAGTCAAAACAAAATAAAAAATAAATAAAATCCTTCCAGTAGCACCTTAGAGACCAACTAAGTTTGTTCTTGGTATGAGCTTTCGTGTGCATGCACACTTCTTCAGATACACTGAAACAGAAGTCACCAGACCCTTTATATATAGTGAGAGAGTGAGGAGGGGTATTACTCAGAAGGGTACACAAGAGGTTAAAAGTAAATGAGCTCTGAGTACACAGCATACATTTAAAACACACAACCCCAAAGAATCCTGGGAACTGAAATTTATCTCTCACAGAGCTACAATTCCCAGCACCCTTAACAAACAAGAGTTTATGCATACACAGCAACATACATACATTTGTCTTAATGGCGACCAAATAAAGAAGACATCAGGACAGAAATTACTCCATCCTGTTCTGCATTCTTGCCAGGTGGCTTATCGAAAAACAAAATATGGGTTGTCTCCTTGAGACATGAAAACCAGGCCCATGTACCACCACTACCCCAAGCTCTAGGTTGTAATCCAGTGCTGTGTTATGTACTGTACTTATGTCTTATTGTGAAAACAATGGAATTTAAACATACAGAATCTGTAAAGTGGATTGAGGCCCACCTCTACCAAGCTAACCAGTCGATCCAGCCTACCATACAAGCATTCCCTTTAAAATAACAAAAGAGATAGATACACTATTTTAAAGTGCTAAGAAAATTGGATCACTTACTTGGAAGTAATGAAGAATTCCTGCAGAGATATCTGACAAAGACACACACACACACAGAGAGAGAGAGAGAGAGAGAGAGAGAGAGAGACCCCACAGTGCCATTTTGAGAGTCATTAACATGTGGGTTGGGCGGGAAGATGACCAAGAAAATAGGATGCTAGAGAACAGGAAAATAAATGCCTGTCATAGCAAAATCAAAGGTTCTGGAGGGAAATGCATGGCTGAAGTATCATCATTATTGTTCATCTGATTTACTATATATGAGTTTCTTAAATAAAGAATGAGCATAAAGGAGCACATCTCATCAAAGGGGTCCCATATGCAAAAGTGCAATTATTTCTTTTCATGAATGAAAACGTGAAGTATTTAAAGGGAGGCAGAATGTGAAGATTGCTTCTATGTTAAAGATCCCAAGAATTATATTATACCTTTAAATGGAAAGGCAACAGGAAATGCTTTTCCTCCCAGGTGGCTGCTCTAACAAGGCCTCACTTTATCCTCTTCTTTAACCATGAAGAAATCCAAACTGGCCTTCCTATATAGTCCTCACCAGACTCCCTCTGATCCTGCCCCCCCCCTTTAAATTTCTTGTCATGCGCCTAAAACAGAAAAATATTTTTGGCAGGAGGGAAATAAGGGACAAGATTGTCATAAAAAGGCACTAATAATACAAATAGGTAGCATAACATAGCTATCCAATAGTTAGCAAACTATAACATAGCTATCCAATAGTTAGCAAATGCCACTAACCTTGTTTTGTTTTTAATTGCTTATCATGAAAGTTCCAAGTTTGCTCTATTAATAAATGTTTAGCAAAGTAATGTACCTGCAAAACCAACCTATAACCCACAGAAAAGCCTCCAGCACCTTCTGTTTGGGACAGCTTCCTCATTTCAAGAGCACATTAGTAAACACTTGTTTTAAAAAAATCAACAACTTTTTATTCCATATCAGAAAATTTGATGGTCGTAGTTTGTGGAGGCAACCATTCCCATCCCCTAAATACAAAACTAGGTTTATGGCACTTTAATTCTACTTTAAAATAAATATTTTTCAATGTTTCTCTCCCTGTCTGTTACAGTTTATAAAGATGGCTAGACCAAACAACAGTGTAAAATAATCAGTTTTGTACCAAGAATAAGTAGAGCATGAGTTTACAACAATAAGAAATAACTTTAGCTGGATAGTAACCAAATTTGTTCTTGGTTCTGTTCAGAATACCCGAATCCAGCAAGATATACCAAGCAAATATTTCATAGATGATATTTGATTAGACAGGCAATCTGACTTCCGCTCTTACAATAGACACAACACTCTAATCCTGGAGCAGATAGAACAGCAATCACGGTCAACTCCAGGCTGGGTTATGGTGGGCAAATGTTGCTAAGTCTGTTGCAAGCTCATCTCCATCATTTTTAAATGTGTTGCCTGCACAGAAGTGGCAACTGCTTCTTTTTGGCATGTGTGCACACACATACTTTAGCTACTTGAAAGGCTTAGGTCCAGGCTATCTGAAGAACCATATTGTCCCATATGAACCTGCCTGGGCTCTGAGATCTGCCTTTTAATAGTGCTGTGTTATTTCTACTATCTGTATATTAATAATTTGTTTTCATATTGTTTCAAATCTATTATAGTTGAATTTTTATATTATATTATCATTTTTATGTTTTTCACTTTCTGTATTTTATCTGTGTTGTTTTAATTTGTGTAAGCCACTTTGAGTCCCAGTTTGCGAAAAGACAGGATATAAATAAATATAATAGCAATAACAATAATAATAATGGGGGGCAGTCCCAGGAAATACTGCCCAAAATTGTACAGTTTGAATCATCTGTGCCAGCTGCTGCCAACTGACAGCTTCTTTCCTTTCTAGCTCAGAGAAGCCCATCCCTTTGCCTAGTTTAGCCAGGCGGAGCAAGTGGACATTAGGAAAGTCAGGCCCATGGATACTCACAAGGCCACCAGTTTGCATGTGGCTGGGGAGACAGACTAGTTGGAACATATGAGGGAGGAGCTTGGGGTTTAATCATCTGCAAAATCTCCCCTGATTCTCAGCCTTTAGCTCCCAAGTGGGAGCAGCAGGAAGAGAAGCATTTGCGTTCATGTTAGGCAGCCCATCCACTAATCCATTTACTCACCCAGCTGGCATGGCTCAATTGGCTCAGTCCCAGTGGGCAGTCAATAAAGCCTACTCGCTTCTTGTCTGTCCCTCTGGTCAGCACTACTTGCCTGCTTACCTACACTATCCTATTCTACCAGCAGCAACAATAGAATTAATCTGTACAGCAGCCATTCAGGTAGTAAGTAGTGTGAACTGATGTCCTACATCTCTCTGTGTGTCTATAGCCCATGTCTGCACATCATAGTGTGTGTATATGAGATAGAATATCGAGTACGGATTAGCCATTTTCTTCTTTTGTGAGAATGTGCATATGAAGGTAGAGAGTATGCACATGTCTGTCTGGAGATGCATGTGACAGAGGATAAAAGAGTGTGAGTCTGATAGATGTGTATGTGAGAGAGATGGTGTTTATACTTGGAACAACTGAGACCTGCAACAAAACATTCCAGTATGGAGTGCTCCTGTTCAGGGTTCCAGCTAGACAGGCATGCCCTCCATTCCATTCCTCGTCCTTGGTTTTCCATGTTGTTTAGGGGATTTCTTGCCCCCTTAAGTAGGTTGTAGCACCTTAAATATGATCCGTACTTCTGCAGACCCTGATCTTTCCCTGATCTTTCTCTCGTGCATGCATGGTGCCATTTTGGCTACTTAAGGATTGGCACTTATCCCTGAACATTACTAACAGCAGAAATGATTATCTTCCAAATGAAAAATGAACTTCTCTTGATGCTGTTTTGCAGGGTTGACCTAAGACCCACAGCATTTTCAGTGAATTGCTGTACAGGATACTCACTTCAAACATACAATTTTAGCTCATTCTTCAGGTTGTATATTGCTACCCAGCAAAATTGATAATTTTCTGTCATGGATTCAGTGGCTTGCTTTGGGTTAATCCCTTATCTGAGCCTTAGCATTCCTCAGCTGTAAAACAGAAACATAAATTAGTGGCTTGTGACCATGGCTTTTTGTAGTCCTCCTGCTGCATGTTAAGAGTTTAACATTAGAATCCCTGTTCTACAGTAACTATGAAAAGAATTTGTACTTTTACAGGTAAGGGCACCCTAGTACATGACTCACAATCATGACTGGCTGTGCCTCTGAATTGCTATTTTATTACTTGGTCCTTCCACAAACTGCCATTCTTTGACTGGTTCTACCCTCAAGCTGCCATTTTGTGACAGGCTTGAGTTGATGTGTGTGTGTGTGTGTGTGTGTGTGTGTGTGTGTGTGTGTGTGTGTGTGTAGCAAGCATGAAATCTGTAAACTCCACTTTCTAAAGTGTATTCTAATGAATGATCTGCATCAAAAAATCTTTACTAATCGCTTGCACAGAATGTAATATATGAAATTGTCTCTGAACCACATTCTATTCCCTGCACTTCTGCTTTCCACTCATAATTTAGACAACTCCCATAATTAATTCTTAGAATGTAAATGTCTCATTCCTACTTGCCATGAATCATTTTTAAAATTGCCCTACTTCCTGGCCTACTAATTATTGCTTGTCTGAATTCCATTAGCCCCCCCCCCACTTCCCTGCTTCCCCAATCAGACAAGTCACACTTTGAGACATCTTGTAACACAAAATTGAAAAACTGCACAAGGTAGATTTAGGATACAAAGTTATTTTTAAATACAGTTATTACCAGCAATTCATTTGCTGGAGGAATTGCATTTAATTAAGGATTATTATATCAAATGGCATTGCTCACCTATACATTCAAGAGAGCAAAATTTATTCCCAAAGCCTTGAAATAAAGTCTGATCTTGCAAAGATACACTTCATACAATGAAATAAAATCACCGCAATGCCAAGAAAATGGCAATGTTCAGGGGTCAGCAAACTTTTTCAGCAGAGGGCTGGTCCACTGTACCTCAGACCTTGTGGGGGGCCGGACTATATTTTGAAAAAAAATATGAATGAATTCCTATGCCCCACAAATAACCCAGAGATGCATTTTAAATAAAAGCACACATTCTACTCATGTAAAAACACGCTGATTCCCGGACTGTCCGGGCCGGATTTAGAAGGCGATTGGGCCACATCCAGCCCCCGGGCCTTAGTTTGGGGACCCCTGGCAATGTTTATAACTGTTGCCTCATGAGCTTGTTTCACTAAAACTGAAGAAGACATAGATTCAAATTCCTGCTCAGCTGTGAAGCTTACTGGACAACCTTGGACTCGTCAGCACCTCCTGACTAACCTAACTGTTGAGGATAACATTTATTTAAATATTTGCTAGCTTGAGGAATTTATACTCCTCTCTTCAGTAAAATATTCTGGGCCAATTACAAAATGTACAGTACAAAAAATGAATTTTACACAGAAAATTGAAAATGTACAAAAAATAAAATAAAAACAGTAAAAATTACCAGAAGCAGCATAAAAACAACAAACCCAGCCAGTATAAAAACATATCAAATTGAATTGAAAGGTCTGGAAAAAAATAAGCCTAATTGCAAAGTGGCATCAGAATGGCAACTTTCCCTAGGGAAAGCACTCCACAACTAGAGTTCCACAACTGAGAATGCCATTCCCTGGTGTAGTGTGGTGTAGTGGTTAGTGTCAGATTAGGACCTGGGAGAACCAGGTTCAAACACCCATTCACTCATGAAGCTCACTGGGTGACCTGATCCAGTTACCTTCTTTCAGCCTAACCTACTTCTCAAGGTTGTTGTGGAGATACAATGGGAAAAGATAGAATCAAGTACAGCACCTTGACCTCCTTGGACAAAAGGGATGGGTGGTGGTACCTCAGTTGGCAAGGAAGGGCTTTTGATGACAGGGATCTTCAGTATCATTCAGATACTCTGGTCCCAAGCCATGATGGGTTTAAAAGTCCAAAACAGCACTTTG